>SNQJ01S0009873.1:128939-166416 GCA_010110895.2 Picea sitchensis | reverse complement strand
TTAATGATAGTCAATACAAAGCATCCACGACCCATCCTTCTTTCTTATGAAAATAACAAGTGCACCCCAAGGTGACACACTTGGACATATAAGTCCCAGGTCCAACAATTCCTTTAGTTTCATTTTCAACTCTTGTAACTAAAGAATTAGAATTTGATAAGGATCTTTTGTTATCGGCTTAGTTCCAAGTTCCAAGTCAATTGTAAATTCCAATTCTCTTTTGGGGAAAAATCCTCGTAACTCTTTTGGAAACACGTCAACAAACTCTCGTACTACCATAAGGTTTTCTAATCATTTTGCCTCGCCCTTGTCATTGAGTGCTAAGATTTCATATAACTTACATACTTTGGGCAAGCTCTTATGTAGTTGTAGGGAAGAAATGAACCTCAAGGACCCTCCTTGGTTTCTTCCCACAATCACTCTTCTATGCCCCTCATCATTGATCAAACTCAACCATTTCATATTACAGTTGAGTATCGCATCATGTAATTCAAACCAGTTCATACCAATCACGATGTCATATGATCCTAATATCGTGACATATAGGTTGGTCTTGATTACAAAATATCCCAAGTCAATTCTCTAGTCTAGAACCCTTCCTTCAACCTTATGTTTAGCACCCGAAGCCATTTTCACATATCTAAACTCTTCTGGTTAGACTACCTTTACATTAATTCTTTTTATAAATGCACTAGAAATAAAGTTCTCTACAACACCTGGATCTATCAAAATACTAAAAGTTTTTCCATTGATCATACCTCACGTCTCGAGCTCAGTGGACTAGTGCTCATCCTGGCGGTTATTCACCACTGCATGAATCCTATGGGCCTTTCCCAAATATCCCAATGTATTGGGTCCCGCTGACCCTACTGCTTTGGCCATCCGGCTTTGCAGGATTCCTTCCCTAACCCCCACTGGTCAGCTCTTCCTCAACTATGAGGGCCTTCTAGATTGCATTGTACAACATTTAAGGCATTTGGATACTCACCTTCGCATTAATGTTGAATTTAAGGCTGAACACAAACTTTTTGACCTTCAACATCTTTGGGTTCAGATGCGGGGCATACCAAACTAGCTCAATAAATTGGGTCTCATACTCCAGCACTGTACGACCACCCTATCGTAAGGCATTTAACTCATTCATATAGTGCTCGATGAATTCCTCTGAAAAATACCTTTCTCGAAACCGCTACTCGATGGCCATGGTTAGTTGAGGTAGGAGTGCCTTCCACCATATAAGATCTCTCCCCTTCAGCTAAAATACCTCCATGTGAACCTTCATGTTGGAGGTGTAGTCACAAAGCATAAATCACATCCCCATGTTCTCCAATCATGCTTCAGCAGTTGACCCATCTGTGGCACTCATGAAATCTGGAAACTTCACCTTCTTGAGTTCTCTGTGAATGCCACCATTGCCAACTGAAGCATGTTGTGAACCCTCATTGTGTATAGGCGCCCTAGCCTCATCTCTATCTAGTCGGTTAATCAAGTCCTCTCACATCCTCTAATAGGACCTCATCAACCAAGCACATCCCCCGCAACAACATGTTACTATCCAATGATTTGTTCTTCTCCTTAAGGGTTATACCCCTCTGGCATGGACTCTAATGGAGGCATCACACCTCTACCCCTAGAACCACGTCATCTACTTCCACGGTGTCCTTTAACCATCATTATCGTATAGAAAAAATTCAACTTTATTTAGCGATAACTTATTAATCAAATGTTTAATACAGTGGAAGGTGTAATGATCCCAAGTTGCAGGGTTGAACTCGCTCTGATACCATATGTAATGTCCCCTCTATTATGACAATGAATAGCAATGTACAAAGGTAAAACAAAACTTCATTAGGAAAATAAAATCGACACAACATAATTAATAACATCTCCAACAACACATCATCATAATTAATAACAACCCTCATCAACACATTAACATAATAAATAACGACACATAATCAACAAGTATCATAAAAATAATGACGCAAGATCAACTTGTCACGATTAACTGGAAACATCAATATTTTTATTCAATCAACTCATCACATAAGGATAACATAAGAAACTACCCTCCCAGCCTATCTTGCAAGGTTGGAACCTCCAAGACACATAAGCAACGCTCAAGCCCAAGATTCATTTGATTGATTTTGACCACTAAAGGTTTGTGGGTTCGCGACTGTTTTGAGGAACAAAGAGGTGTCTAAATCCCACTAATACAATCATGTCAAAATTTAACTAGATGAATTGATCAAACTCATGCATCAATTATTCATGGTGCAACAAAAAATTCTATTACAACATACATCAATTTAGAAGACGCAATTATCAATTATGTATTATTCCAATGATAGTCCAACTATGATTTTCATACATCAATTAATTTCATGATGCAAGAGTAATCATCAACTTTATTTTCAAGGTACGCGAGTGATCTAATCACTCAATTAATCATATACTAGTATTATTTTTAGGGCACACGAGTAATCTAATTACTTAATTAATCATAAATCCACATTATTTCAAGGCATGCAAGTAATCTAATTACTTAATTGATCATACATCAATAATATTTTCAAGGTGCACGAGTAATCTAAGTACTTAATTAATCATAAATCAACATTAATTTCATGGCACAAGAGTGATCATCAATTCTAGTACATCGACAAAATATAATCAGATCAATTAACTTACCCACTAAATCTCAAGATCCTAAAATTATAATTAAAAAGATCCATAACTAGAAACTTTCCCTCATATCCATATATTTATTTTATATCGAATGATTATATAAATGAAGGGTTTACTTATTTATAAATAATTCTTCTCAATATTTAAAACATAACTAAAGGAATATAAGTAAGTAGTCTCCCTTGGAAGGCATTATTATAATTTATTCCATACAATATTTTTCTATCCAAACATTAGTATATGTAAGGATGAGTAAATGATCCTCTTAACAAACCATAAGGAAATCGATCCTCTTACCTCTTTAAGCAATGCTTTAAGAATTCAATACTACATGAGTATCTTTTAAAGCTTTAACAAAATCATTCGTAATAAGGAGATGAAGGATTTAAATTGATTGCATATAAATATAAGATAATTTAAGGAAGGTAATCATTATCATGAACTAAATCATAGAGTTCTAAACATCACTATTGAACATCGCATTTCTCTTGAAGTTATATCACTAGTTTAAAAAGTTTTGTAGAACACAAGAGTAATATGAGGGTTTTATTTATCGTAGACATATACACGTATACCATTTATGATTTCTACTCTACAAGGATCTCCCTTTATTATATCCCTAATCATGGGTATTGACCCTTATCAATTAGAGTAGTATTACATCAGATGCTTATACTCCCAGCCACCTCTAAACCCACTTTTACTTCAAGTCATGATAAAGGCTTTCAACCTTTATTTAGTAGAATAGACATGTATTGTCTAAACCTTAATTGTTAGTTGGTTTCATCCAGATTTTACTATCTCCTTAAATGGAATAATACATGGAAACAACAATGAATGTCATAACATAGAGACTAAGAGAGGGCGGTGATTGGATATCCAGACTTCCTTAAATGGAAACGACCGGATGATTCCAGTAAGGTTATCCCCTTAAACGACCAAACTGCAGAAACTTACATTTGGGATTAAATTCCTGGAAGCGATTAATGATTTTTAAAGAAAGGGTTTGATGGAAAACGATCCAATTTCTTTAAATGAAGGTCATGCAAGCGGGCCCCTATAGCACACACCAGTCAACAATTGAAATAACACAAGGGTGATGAGGGAGAAACCTCGGATCCAAAAGCAACAAGATATCATGAGAGTTGCGATTTGAATAGTAGCGGGTTACTGCCATCGCTAGGATTCCAAATCAATGACCAACTCAAGCAGCAATCTAATGATGCTATCCTTTCTGTGACCCCCAACATTTGTCAGTAAAAAACTGTCAAACTGGGATCGGACTTGAAGGTGAACTGCAGACTAGGGAGAAGTGTCAAAATATTTTTTGGTGCATGGGAGCCGAGACCAGATAGCTCCGTTACCTTAAGAGAAAGGTGGTTAAAGGATTATTCCTTTTTAAAACTCATTAATCGGGAAGCATAATCAATATGTGCATTAGTGGAAGGAGAAGTGTACAAAAACAATGAAGGTAAATGGCTTAGACGCAACTATAGAGATAAGAATTCACAATCTGTATCATGCAGGAGCATTCGAAGAACACCGAAGGACATGAAAAACAGCTCGAAAATTCTAAGGGGCGTGTTGCTAAGTCCGATGAGGGAGGCACTCAGATTAAAAATCGCCTAGGAGTGGATGGCGCAACAAGAAACTCATATGTGTGCACCAGTTCCCTTGGTGCACATTCTCTCTCTCTAATGCTTTCTTACATTCCAAATGAAATTCGAACTAAAATACACAAGGAGAGGAAATAACGCACGATTACCCAAATACACCCAAGATCTCGTCATTGCAATACTGGAATTTCACCACAATTGAAGTGGGTTTCAGTCCTAATAAACCACTAAGATTGAAATACATTTCATCATATTTTTTACTACAAAAATCTGTCTAACAGATCTCAGACTTCTCACAATTACATCCAGCAGATTGTTTTAGTTATCCAGTTCAGCTATAGGTATGATAGGGCATGGATAGAATTCTAGCCTCCACCCAAATTACAGTTTGTAATTATGACTATAAAAGGTTTGAATCTACACCCAATCTCAATTAAAAAATTTCATATACAATTCCATAATATCCTTATTTTCCTGAGCACATATTAACATCAATATTCATTAAAAAAAAAAATTGTTTAAAAAAAACATCACAAAGATGGAGTACCGTAATCGATAATCTGATGTTGACGAGGAGCGATAATATTTACGAAGAATTCCACTCGAATTTGTGCCTAGCTCCTTCAGTTGTGAATCCAAGGACTTCACCAATACCTCTAATCCAACGCTAGGGGTAGTCCTCTTACCCCTTATTCCCCGAGCTGTAAAGGGGCCAGACACACAAACTAGAAAAATACTCTAGCTTCGAGCTTTCCTAGCAAGGTACAGCCACTACCCTATCTCAAGTTAGGTATCCCGAACTCTCACAAGTAAAACCACTAAAAATTTATGGAGCATAACTTTACCCATAATTAGTGTGTCTTTTTTTTCCTCTCTCTTCCAATTGCTTTATAAGAATTTTTTTAATGGCACCCCCACTTTAATTCACTTTTTAATTAAATAATTTAGAATTATTCCCCTAAACTTGTCACACTTTTCCCATGTTACACAAGTAAATTCTTCAATTTATTTTAATTTAAGTAAATTTCCTCACTTTTCCTAAAAGCGCTCCTTAAATCACTCGTAGTTGTCTCTTTATTCTCCTTATTCCAAATTAATGAATAACACCATACTAAATCTAAGTTGAGTTAAAATAAGATACTTTTCTAGTTAGACTAGTGTTAACTAGACTCTAGATTCGTTTCCTTGCATACACATTCTCTCATCTTTCATTCTTTCTTATTTAAAAAAATCCCTTTTAATATTTTCTTACACATATGTGTCTTAAATCAAATCTTTATGATTATGTCATTTTACTTAATTCTTGAATTTTTGTACCTCATTCCCCCTTTGATTTAGTTAAAAATTTAGTTTTAGTATTCTCACCTAGCTTAGACTCAAGCTTAATTTTTGAATAGGCTTAGACTTTCACTTAGGATTTACAATTAATAATTTCAATCCTTAGTTAATTAATTAAGTCCGGCAATGCTTAAATATTTTACAAGGTTCGATTATTCACTCAAGGTTTTGTACGCCACCTAGATTCATTGATTCAAGTTTTATTTCCGAGTAGTGCCCTTCAAGAAGCACTATGTGCTCCAAGGCCACCACTCACCCTTGACTAGTTTTGGTAGTTGTCCAACCCTTGGACTCAACACTCCATTCAAGTGACCTTGTGAGATACTAAGGGATTCTAAGGAAAAATGACCTTGTCTTATTGGGCACCGCTTAGAAATATTCGTGAGCAATTGTCTTAGTCTTCCCTCACGACATCGTGGACCTATGGAACTGGGTAATCGTTAACCTACAATTCGAGCCACAACGAGAGTGCTAGTAGGCTATGACAGAGATTCTTCCACACCTCTCCCTCAATATATGGTCTATGTCTATGGCCCCTTTACTCCTCATGTGAGTCATATTAGCAAGCAATCGTCATCTTGTATCCATCAATGAAACACTGTCAATGATCCACATACAAATTCATATTATAATCGATCATATGTCACATATTCATAAATGAAATATTCAAACCAATACAATCCACTCCCTTACTCAATCTGGAGTCCAAGGAGGTCCATTGATACCATCGTTATCCACACTCTGTCAATGTCCTGCACACTCAGGGAAAACTCATCAATATCATTTTTCCATATGCATATGTCAATAACATCAAATCATAATCCATCAAAATCGTCATAAGAATCCATAAGCAAAACAAACAACCATGTACCATAACCGGGTCACTTGCACGCAAGTGTCCTCAAAGAATAAGTCAATAACATGTGCTCGCAAGAGAGGGATCTTAATTAGAATTGGTCTGTCACACCTTAATAAAGGTAAGATATTACTTGTATTTATTTTCTCAAAAAGCATTGACATAAGTGTTCTAAGATCGACATATTTTTTATGCTTAGAAGGTTAGAAAGGTCAGTATTGCGAAAAATATTTTGAAATTGTGATCTAATTTGGGTATATGTAGGGTAGTCTAAGAGTGTTTTTCATATTCAAACCTCTTAGTGCCACAAAGATGGTACATTATTTCTTCCCATAGTGTCTTCATAATTTTCCAAAACCCATTTCAACTCTCTAACTCTTGATAATTTGTTTTTATTTTAGTAATGTTGATTTTCTTCTTTGCACTAGTCATAACTAAGACATACTTTTGATATTATAGATTAGGGTTTACCCACTCCTTGTAGTATCATAACTCTATTTTATCCTCTAACTCTTTATCTCACAATGGATTCTCCTTAAATTTAGATATAATAATACTTTTAATGTTCTATGTATTATGTAAAATTGCCTCTTCCCGTATTACTTAATGATTTAGTGAAGGCTTGGAATCCTTATGTTATCCCCACTCAAGTCGCTTATGGTTTTTGCTGGAGTTAGAAGATATCTTGGGGAACCTCTTCTCATGCATGTTGTTAATCCTATTCTTGTACATTATTTACCTAATCATTCTCGTGCTATCAATGGGGGAAAATATTTTTTCTATGATGAGTATAGGATAGAGTGTGTTTCCTTTAATTTCAAAATTATAAGTTATAATTTTTTTTGGATCTACTCTATATTTCTCCAGTATTCTCTATAAATAATGCATCCCCAAACTTCACGTCCATATAATATAACAAGAGCTATAAGTGTCTCAAAGAGTGCATTTTTTTTATCCCATAGCGAAAGGTCCAGTGATTTTAAATTGTTTTCAACCCCATACTAATATTTTCACCCTCCATTTATGAGCTTCTCAATGCTATAGTTCTAGTTGAGCTTGTGATAAATATCAACTTTAATATATTTGTATAAAGACACTCTCTCAAAGCCATTGTTTTCATATATGGAAGTATCATATTTGATTTTTTTGAATTGAATTATCATAACAATCATTTTGTTAGTATTCATAGTCATACTCGTACTAGATCAAAATTCCTTGAGGACTCTAAGTTTCTTATCAATTTCATAAGGATTCCTTTCCATAAGAAAAATATTATAAGATTAAATAAGAAGGATGATTATTATACGAGTGAGACCGAGGGAGACAAAACCTACATCTTACAAACAATCTTCTAACCTGTCAATGTAGATGCCAAGCAGGGTAGAGGACATGAGAGAGCCTTTCTTAACTCTTATATTATGTTTAATTTTTTGTGACCATCCCTCATTATTCCTAAGAATGTAAATATTGTTCTCATACAACCTTACAATATTAGATCTCAACTCAAAATGAATTTTGATCTCTTCTAACCTATTCCAAAGGATAGTCCTAGAAATTAAAAAAAAAAATCATAAAATTAATAACATAACAATGGAGATATGTTTTATTACTGCGACACTCCTCTACAATGATCCTAGTCATGATAAAGTGGTCCTCTAAAATTTTCCTTTCCCCTTTTCTAGAACACATTTTATTCTTAAAGATGGGGTTTTCTCCATTTATTTTTGTTTTTCAGTCTATTTTTTTAAAATTTGTTACATTTCTATACTTTAGTTTGCAATGGTGTAGGTTGTTGTTAATAGCACTACCTTTTGAATCAATGATTGATTGTAAGATTTCTTTAAACAATAATGTTGATTTTCATGGTCAGGGTTTCCAACATGTTGTAAATTTAATCCTCTGGAAAAAACAAATTGTGACAACACCTTCTTATTTGGGAGTTGATTGAAAGGTTATTGTACAGAAGGGTAAATTTTGCCAATTCCATGATTTCAAAAAAATTGTATTCTTAAACCTGAAGCAAATAAATGGTTTTACTAGGAGCATCACTTTCCAATTTGAGGGTTGATATAAAAGCTTTTGTCTATAGTGATACTTGTTTTCAAGCCCACAATTTTAATTTTAACCATGAAAAAAGTTGGCATTAGCAGCAACACTTTTGTATTTTTGGTGTTTTGACTTAAAAATATGTTTTTTAAGGGCTACATGTCCAAATTTCAAGTCATAGTTCTCTACAAGTTTGGTAAATAGGATAATTTATAATGAATTTTCAATTACCAATTTGTGAATTATTGGCATCTCTTGTTTCGAAGCAATTTTTCAAATTTGAAATACATTTTTGAACTTTTGGAATCAAATATCCACACTTTTAAAATCAAAATTTAAATATAATATTCACAGTTTTGAAATTCGATTTTCACTCTTTATATATGTGAAAATGTTGAAATCCAATTTCACACTTTCAGACACAGGTTATGACCTATGTATGAAAGTTATAACTCAAAATTAATCCTAATTTAATGAAATTTGTGTTTAAAGTCATCTACCTTAGATTAATTTAAAAGATTTTCTTTACACGTTCCTTCATTTTTCTCCTTTATCATTTTCTCTCTTTCATATTCCAATAAACATGTTATTTATATATTCTCTTGCTCAAATTACTATATTAATTCATTTATCATTGTTTATTGGGAATCATTCATTCATCATATTCCAATAAACATGTTATTTATATATTCTCTTGCTCAAATTACTATATTAATTCATTTATCATTGTTTATTGGGAATCATTCATTCATCAGATATTCCAATGTTTCATAGAAATTTCTTACTCTTTCTATATTGTGAGAAACAATATCTACTCTCAATAATTGATTATTTAGTCGGCAAACTACCAATCTTTCATTACATTTGCTTCTTCTTTTATTTCATTTGCTTCTTCTTTTATTTTATTTCATTTCTGAATGGAAACTTTTCCAAGTTTAACAACAATCCCAAATTGAAATCCAAACTCTGAACATAGTGCATTCATCGCATTGAACTTGAATTATTTTGTTCATAAATTTGTAGAAATTTTCTACTACAATTCTTAAATGAATATAACTCATGGCTAATTCATTGATAATTTTCTTTTCAAGTGGTGTGACAAATGGGTCTCTCATCGTTATATTAGTTTAACCGTAATATTTTTGGGATACTCCTTATGCTGAAGCACCATGTAATCTAATTGTCGACAGGGTATACCATACCCGGTACTAATATGTATACCTACCTGGTACTAACATGTTTGCACATGTTTAGCACGAAATTTGTATTTGTGTATACCTACCTGGTACTAACATGTTTTCAGTTCCATTCATAAGAGCTTATTCATTTTATGTCATTTTAAGTTGATCATTGTTAAAAATATTATATTCTTCATTTTGATTCATTCCCTCATCCATTCGGGTGTTTTTTTCATCTGGATTTATTTTAATTCATAGGGTTATGAAAACTCATTATTGTCTTTTTCTATTGACTCTATTTAAAAAGAATATAACATTTGTGTGTTCCTTCTTTCATATGAAATTCCAAGTTTTATATTTACTTAAATTTTATTACGTTATAACATAATTTATTATGAATTTCCAAGTTTTATTTTTACTTAAATTTTACTACATTATAACATAATTACATCAATTTATTTCAATGAATTATTACATTATGAATTTCCAAGTTTTATTTTTACTTAAATTTTACTACATTATAACATAACTACATCAATTTATTACAATGCATGTTAATGCTTCTTTTATTTTCTATATGTTATTTTCTAATTTTTTTCAAAACTATATATTTATACAAACTTTTTGATTGTGGATCTAGTCCACTTTCTAGTTGGAATATATAAAAATATATCAAATTTTATATTAATGTTGATGTTTTTTTCATTTTCTTTTCATGGTAAATTTTTTTCATATTAATGTTGATATATAAAAAGAAATGTGGTAAATTCTTTTCATATTAATGTTGATGTTTCTTTCATTTTCTTTTACATTTTTTTTTCATGTTATTCTTTTCATATTAATGTTGATGTTTCTTTCATTTTCTTTTACATTTTTTTCATGTTTTCCATTTCTTAGTGGTGTAGTCAAAGTTTGGCAATCTCAATTGTTATTGAAATTTATTTTCCTCTAAATATTTGATGGAAGAAAAATGGTATTAATGTGCAAGTTTGTTAGTGATGAATGTGGGTACTTTATTATTATTATTATATAAATAAAAAGAAAAATGGTATTATTGTACAAGTTTGTTAGTGATGAGTGTGGGTACTCTAATATTATTTGAATATAAGTAAAATAGTTCACTAAGATTTGAAACCTATATTTTCCTAACACATTTTTTGATGCTTTATTGACATGTATTTCAAGTGATTCTTTCTTTTTATATTAACAGAAAGAAGAATATTACTTAGTTTTAAGGTATTAGGTTAGGATATATCCTAATACTTCTATTTTCAATAATTTGGACCAGTTATATCATAAATAAACTTTTGAAATTGTTTCTAACTACCACTTCCAATTGCTAGCTTTTTCTATTCTTCCATACATATCCATCTTTCGCTTGTAAAATTTGATGTTTAAATTCTGTTCCGTAGAAAATGGTGACCCCAAATTCAATTCTCAGTACATATCAAGATCTATATATCCTCTATATATCCTTAGCATAGTCAAGTACATGATATAGTGTTATGATGATATTTGTTCTCTTTTATTCCTTCTAAAGATCATCCAAGGATTTTCTTGCATTACTTCAAGATGTATAACAATTTTCTTATTAGTTCCCTTTAATTTAATTTGCTATTTATTAGTTCCCTTTAGTTTAATTTGGTATTTTTTTTTAATGAGATGGTTCCTTCCAACCAAGATTTAATATCCTAAACACTCCCTTTAGTTTAATCTGGTCATTTTTTTTAGTGAGATGGTTTCTTTCACTAGTCTTTCAACCAACATTTCATATTCTAAACACCCTTCAACTATGTCGATTAGTTCAATTTTAATCATTGTTGAAAATCCATTTATTTTTGTTTTTCTCCCTTATAACTTCAACGAATTGAAAATTTTAAACAGAATTTTCATCTTAGTAAGGATAATTTTCCGAGAATGATACAAAGTTGATTTTGATAATATATCCACTTATTAGCTAAAATTCAACTATGACTATGACTCATTCATTAAGGAATGCACCAATTTCCAATCAGGTAATGGAATATAGCTTGCAGTCATGTCCAATCAATTTCCAATCAGCTAGTGGATTGCATCAATTTCCAATTTCCAATCATTAGTTTTCACGAGTTAAGGAGTTTTGACTTGTCCCCTTATTAACACCCTTCAACACATTTATCAACACCCTTCAATACATTTATCAACTATAAAAATATGCCTGTGTGTTGTCTTCATATTCACTTAATATTCTCACTGATTCGTCTACTGCAATCATTTTATTTTTATGTGGCTGTGTTGGCTAGCTTCTTAATCTTATGCCAGATAATTTGTGGAAATTTTCTGAGTACAATGTTTCTTGAGCACCTCTTTAGAAATGCACATATTCCAATATTTTTGTGTCATGTCCCATGAAAGCATTAAACTTCTTGTATTTCATAGTTTTGTGATTTAGTATTTCCTTCAAGATATTTATGTTCCACCTCTTCACTGTATATTCTAACGTAATTGAATAATCGTTGAGCAAATCATCGCCCGAAATAAAAATGGTTTCAATATATGACGTCATTCTTCTCGAAGCTCAGATGATCTCGACATCTCATTCTCTTTAACCTTGTCATTCTCTTCATCCCTGTCAACCGCCTTGATCTCGACCTCTGTATCTTCAATTTTGTTGAGGGGTTTCTCTTTGATAAAAAAATGTTTATTTGCTTTCGTAGGTTGCGGTAATATTTAGATGTTGTGTGTGTTGGTCTCATAAATAACACTCCATATCTTTTATTTCCCATATTCTGATGGAAATTGCACATGTTTTCACAAAAATTTCATAATCACCATTTCACATGTTTTCACAAAAATTTCATAATCAAGTTTTCTTACATCCTTGAAGGGTTACAGTATGTTACTTCAAAATGAAAGTCGTCATATTTATGTCCTTTAGAAATGCATGTTGTACAGCATATATTTGTTCTTTTCTTAATTTTAATAACATGTCTTATATTATTTTATGCAATCATTTTATTGTAGCTTTTATTCCAGGCTATGTTCTTTTTTTTTAATGCCCTGTCTTGTATTATTTTCGCAATCATTTTGTTGCAGATTCTGTTCCTTCTTTTTCAATGACGTGTCTTGAATTATTTTATGCAATTACTTTATTGTACCTTTTATTCCAGACTACGTTCGCTTCTTTTCAACGACATGTCTTGTATTATTTTATGCAATCATTTTTCTAGCTTTTATTCAGACTTATCTTATTTGATGAATTCTTCTTTTCATCATCTATCTCTACATATTATTGAGATGTCCTTATGGATTTTTGTATGTGTTTACTTAATCCATTCTTAAATTATGGATTTTTGTATGTGTTTACTTAATCCATTCTTAAATTATGGTACTCTCTTATTTCAGAATGTCTAGCAACAAACCATTACTTCAATAACTTAGAATATTGAGTATGAAATTTGAATTAGTAAGTCTTTGGATATTTTTTAATATCCTCATCTACATTCATCGGGTTATTGTTTCTCTTTTGTTCAATTTTCAAGGTGCCTTGGAATTTTCTGACTTGAAAAATAGTATGAAAATCTTAAAATTCATAAATTTCATAAAACCATGCAAAGGTCCTATGTCTTAGAGAAGGATCAAACTATGTCATTTTATTTGTCTCATTCCTTATGTCTATGACACCGCATTTTCTCACAAATGAATCTGTACTTTATTATATTCACCGTCATATATTGGAAGTGGATATGTCTAATTATGTGCTATCATTCATGTCACTTGAATTCATGTCAATGAAGTAAATGGAATGGATGACATGAAATTTATGATATTAGTATTATTTTTAAAAATCTCTTTTACCTAATTATTTTAGGTAATCAATTTATATTGGATTTGACATTTACTATAAATGTATTTAGTTAATTATTATTAATTATATATTTTTTCATTTTTTTTTTTTTAATATTCTAGTTTTTATTATCTAACTTGTCTTTTATAATTACTTCATATAATTACTTCACTGGATTTCATATTTACTGTCAACGTATTTAGTTAATTATTATTAATTAGACATTCTTTTATTTTTCTTTTAGTTATTCTAGTTTTTGTTATGTGACTTATCTTTTATAATTAGTATTTAGTTAATTATTATTAATTAGCCATTCTTTCATTTTTCTTTAAGTTATTCACTTGTCTTTTATAATTATTTGACTTTATTAAAAAAAAAAAAATTATAATTACTTGACTATGTCCTCCTTCTAGAGATATATATAGTTCTAGGTCACCATTTTGAATTAATTATATTTCTAGTATATGTTGAATTTGATTGCTTTTGCCTCGGGGGAGCTCAATTGGCAAGTGCCGTGAAAATGAAGTTCCATGAGGTTTCGAGTTCAATTCCCACCGACTTACAATGTGTGCCGTGTATGGGGCCTCGTGGGCACACCTGGAGGTTATAGTGGTAGTAGTTGGATAACACGACCAATTCCCCCCGACTTACAATGTGTGTCGCGTATGGGGCCTCGTGGGCACACCTGGAGGTTATAGTGGTAGCAGTTGGATAACACGGCCAATTCCCCCCGACTTACAATGTGTGCCGCGTATGGGGCCTCGTGGGAGCACATGCCCAACTAGTTGTTGATTCCTCCAGACATAAAAAAAAATAAAATTGATTGCTTTCATCCAAATCAATGGAATACCATGTTTGAAATGTATTCCATGTTGAGGGTTCCATATATTTTATGTTTCTCTCTCGTCCTAGGTTGATTCTTCTTCGTTTCGCATATGGTTGACATCTATAGAATCCAATTGATTGTTATTTTGGAGTTCTCCTATTTTATCATCCATTCTTCTAAAACATTATTTTATTATTATTTAGTAAGCGACAAGGCTACTTGCTCTCTCTAACATGCTTCATCTCCATGACATAACTTAAAAAGGGGTAATAATTCTATTTGATTGTCTTCATCATGTTTATCATTTTTTTATTTATAACTTCTTCGCTATCTTATTTTATAATTTTTTATTTATAACTTATTCGTTATCTTATTTTATTTATTTATATTGTCTATATGTAGTAAAGGTTTTATGTTCTATTCTGATTTATTTTTTCTTTTTTATCTATTCATTTATTAAATATTAAAAATTAGCTATGTTTTCCTACAAAATTTATATTTATATTTTTTCAACTTCTCCTACTTTTATTCTTTAGCTTCTCTTCTTTATATGTTCAATTAATTATATATATATATATATATATATATTTTTGTTCTTGATATATTCAATTAATCACTTAAAAAGAGCATGGGATTGTTGGAACCGGACTAGGGTTTGATGCACCGTGCCTGCACAATTTTTCACACCCTAAGATTACCTCGTGCTCAAAGTCGTCGGAGTCACTCATGCCGCAGCCCCTGACATAGCAGAATGAACTCAGAGGGAGGGGTTAAAGTCCCTTACGAATGTAGTAGCTAATGAAAGAGATGGTGCGTGTGCAAGGAGGCCAACTTTTGAACCCCCGACATCTCCGCGATGAATTGTTACAAGATGAGCAAGACCTAGAAAACGGATCTGGCATGGATGCAGAGCCATGGCATCCAAAATGAGCAAGACCTAGAAAACAGATCGGGCATGGATGCAGAGCCCTGGCATCCAAAAGCTTATCTCATCTAAGTGCCTGGAAAACCCAAGCACCGTGCTTGAGAGTATGTGATAAAATATGCCAAGGTGGGAGAGCACACCCGATTTATGAAGGACCATGCCTTGTTTGAAAATTCTTGGGGCTTTGTCCTCAAAAAAGATATCACCAGTGGATCAAAATGGTGGAATTCAAGGGACTATGAGCTTTAGCTAGCTCAAAGAGGTTATTAGTGGTCATATGTTACAACTCTCGAGGAAAATATTGAATCTTTGAAAATGATTCCTGTTTCTCCAATTCCTGCGTAGGAATGTTGCCTATCTTCTGCCTGTTGCTTACATTGTCAAAGAAAGGAATATTTTTCCTATGCCCTGGTATGGCTTCTGCACAGACTGCTTCTGTCAAGAAAAGGAGTATTTTTCCTTCGCCCAGGTATAGATTCATCTCTACTCCTTACCTTAGGAGTTCTGGCTTGAAGAAATACTAATGGGTATTGTAAATAATCTAGGGAGGCATGTTAAATCCTCAGAATCCACCAAGCAAAGGAGATACACATCTTACACCTGCATCTGTGTCTACATGAATATATCCAAATCCCTACCGGGCTCAATTACCTTGGAATACCAGGATGAATAATGGATACAAACGATCGATTATGAACACATCCCTTTTCGATGTTGATAGTCTCGCGAACATGGACACTTCTTCGGGGACTGTCCTCTCAATGCACCAATAAAATAAGATGCTGAAGAGAAAGAGAAGGACGACCTCACTCAATTCTTGAACTGTAAGAAACAAAATCAAAAAAAATCTAATGAGGGTAGTGGGAGCAAGAACTTCATCAATAACTCCTTGGAATCCTTGAACAATCTTCCAGACGTAGAAGAGGTTGAGAATCCTCATCATCTAGTCGACCAGGGAAATAACAAAGGTAAAGAGAAACAAAACCTGAATCTTTATCCTGAAATAATCACAAATCCTGACTCCTAGGCCCACTCAAAGCTAGAGAAGAAATCAACAGATGAAGAAGATACTACAAAGAAAATGGATGAGCATTAATTAGCAGATATAGACATAGACAAGTTAGAGGAGGCCCTCAACAAACAAGACCTAAAAACCATACTAGTAGAGCAACTCAGGAAGGTCCACAAGGTTTTCCTATATTCCACTGTTGGAGCCCCCTCTCGGCTGGGGGTTAGTCCATAACCATATCCATATCCTAGAAGGAATCCCAAAGAGAGAAGAATATGAGGACGCAAATCATCCCAACAACTGATAAGGGAATATAGAAACTATATGACCAACTCATGTGAGATCCAACATCTCACCGAGAGTTTCTTCTCCCCACCACCCAACTCTTTATGATGAATATCATTGCCTGGAATATTAGGGGGCTGAATGGGAGATCCGAACAAAGGATTCTCCATAATTGCATCAAATGAGAGGATCTAAATATTCTAATGCTACAAGAAACCAAGTGTGTAGAAAACATAGCCGAGGAGCTCTTCAAAAGGTGTTGGCGTACTTGTAACTTTGTTTACACTGACTCGAAAGGAGGAACAAGAGGTCTTGCCATCTTATGGAATCCTCCGAGAGTCATTGTTGATCAGGATCACTCTACAGTGAGTATCCTCACTGCTCACTATCAATCCATTGGTTCTACAAAGATGGAGAGATCACCAATGCCTATGGTCCTCAGAGTAACCAAGAGAAATATATTTTCTTCCATAGATTGTCCTATCTTGGTACTCTCGTAGGTCACAAATGTTGGATAGTCGGAGGATATATTAACATCATCCTCACCCTAGAAGAAAATATGGGAGGCAAAAAATGTCTCGACCTCGATAGTATCCAGCTCAAGGATTCCCTTATCCTCTCAATTTCCAACCTCCTAAGCAGTTCGACCTTTAGATCCTTCAACCTTCCTTCCAGAGTTATCCTCCTTAAATATATGCTTCAAGACATCCATGCCTACATGTTCTTCATCCTTCCAGCACCATAAAATGTAATCAAAATTATAAGGAACCAATAGAGGAAATTCATCTGGCACGATCACTTTCCCAACAAAAATTGGGCCCTAGTCAGCTGGGAAAAAGTGTGCAAACCCAAATCCATGGGGGGCTTAGCTCGTAGGGATCTTGGAAAGATAAACAAATCCATGGGGGGCTTAGGTCTTAGGGATCTTGGAAAGATAAACAAATCCATGGGGGAAAAGATATGGTGGCACTGGCTCAAAACCCTAGAATAACTATGGGTCAAACTTTGGAAGCACAAATACACTCCGAACATTTCTCAAGCTTAACTCATTTGGCTAAAAGATCAGATACAAGTCTCCAATATATGGAATGCAGCCTACAAAAATTGACTACTCATTCAAGATCACGCTTTCTAGGAAATTCGTAATGGTTCGAATGCTCTTTTTTGGACGGACTCTTGGAAACAACTACCCCCATGACATTCAAAGGAAAAATTTAGACCCTACCAAGAACACATCCAATATTTGAAGTTACTCAAAGTGGCAGACCTCTGGATGGATGACTCTCTGCACCCTCCTTGGCGTAGTTGGAAAGTTTCCCCATGGGACCTAAATGTATCAATAAAGTGTGATCTACAACTTTGGAGAACCATGGAATACCAAAGGAAAATACACATTAGTGAAGATTCAGATATTCTCCGTTTGGGGTATAACCCCAATCGAACTTTCACAATCAAAGTGGGATACCATATACAATAAAACTTCTGCATTCAACCAAAAGAGAATATATGGCACACAATTTGGAAATCCAATCTATGGACAAAAATATCCACCTTTCTTTTTCTCCTAGCTCAAAATAAAATCTTAACCTGGGATAATCTTAGGTGGAGAGGTTTCATAGGACCCTCAATTTTCCATCTCTGTCAACAACAAGAAGAAAATATGGAGCACATTCTCAACCAATGTCCTTTCAGTGGGAACATTTGGTATCACACATCTCAACATATGAGAAAATCCAACAGAGACAGAAGTAGCATTATAGCCACCATCATAAATTGGGGAATTGGACCCTTCTAAAGCCCAATTATAAACAAAATATGGAAAATCCTTCCAGGATTCATTGTTTGGATACTGTGGAAAAAATGAAACAAACGAATTTTCCACTCCCAGGCCTCTCCCCCAACTTTACTTTAGTCCACCATCCTCAATTATGTTCATGAAACTGTTCAAGCCCACTTCTAGACTAATGAATATCTTCCATCAGAACCCTCAAAGCATTAATTCTAGCTACTTGGCACCTTACCCTATCCTCAAATCCCTTTGTCTGACAACTTCCCTGAGGCTCCTCCTTGTCAAGCCCCAAATCCCCCCCCCTAGGGCTTCCACAAAGTCAACTTTGATGGTGTCTCCAAGGGAAATCGTGGTCCTACAAGATTTGGCGCAGTTATCAGAGACAATTCAGGAAAAATTCAGTACCTACTGTCTGAACATTTGGGACACGATAAAAATAACTCATTCAAACTTTGGGGCCTTTTCAAATGAATCCAAATGGTTGTAGATCTCAGACTCACTCGCCTTATGATACAAGGGGACTCCAAACTAATCATCAACCTTGATTCCAAATTCATTAATGGAAATGATCCAGAAAAAGTCACTCCAAGTTGAGGCCTCTTGGGTCCTCTCAATAGTTTTCTAGTTGTCCTTCTCCCTTCACTCACTCTGATCACCTCTCACATTCTTTGTGAAGCTAACAAAGTTGCAGATAAGCTAGAAAATGAAGGCATAACCTCTCCCTTGAAAGACATCTTCATAAATGTGAGGAAACCTCACGACTTGCAGCTACTGCTTCATTGTAAGGAGTTGGCTCTCCAATACTACCCTTCCCTAGATTGGGTGACAATTGGAAAACATGAGAAAGGTGACACACATGCATTAAGGGGGTTTATTACCCCTAGTCGCCAGTCACACAATTAAACCTTTCGATTGATGGGTTCTCTCATTACATTTATGGTAGTGCATTGCCACACCACTGGGAATTTAATGGCTCCCCTCGCAAACTAGCGTTGGATTACAAGAGGAGGTATGAGGCATTGATTTGAGGTCACCTCTGCTTTCATGGTGATCCTCACAGTCATTTCACCAACCTCTATGAAGGTAAGAGCCCTAGGGCACTCTGTCATTCTTCATCTTTTCTCTTCTCTCATTCATTCCTCGAGCACTTTGTCGTTGTGGATTTCAGAACCTTCGTGTTGGGGAAACTTTATCATTTTGTTTCTCCCAGGGCTCTCCATCATTATGCTGGCCACCCTCTTCAGATTTCATTTCACCAGTGTTGTACCTCTAGCCATTTTTTCTCTGACCAGAACTCCATTTGGCTTCCCTGTCCCACCCTTTGTTGCATATTTCCCATCATGCCCAAAGAATGTGGTAAACCCAAAATAGGGCCATAGTATTATAGCATCATTTCTCGATGCAACCGCTCTAATCCCTTGCATCTCTCGACTCGAACCACCATCACCGGCTAGACTTGGCTTGATTTTCATTTTCCTAACACTCTGCACTCGCCACCAGCCCTTACCAACACCATGCTTGACCCAGGAAGATTCCCGGTGGAGGAATAAATCCCTCCTCTCGAGTTGTAGCCTTTGAAAGCCAAGCTAGAGCATGATACCAACACCAATCCCCATGAAATTCCTTTGGAACAAGGCGAATGTGTCGTTGAAGAAGAAATTCCCCCCACTTGATTGATAGAATAGATATCTCAAAATGCCACCTCCGGAATGGCCATGGACGAAACTCCACCAACAACATTTGATGCAGATACAACTCTTCATGCGAATACGGTTGGGAAAATTGAGCAACCTTTTCTCAATCCACATTGTCTTTCAAATGATCACCTTCAACTGATCCTTGACATGAAGAAGAACGTGGAGGAACAACTGCATAACCAGAGCATCCTTAGTCGATGCATGGACCTCATGTTCGACTCTTTTGGGGGGTGCACCGGGGAAAACGTGTTGTCCAACCTGCGGACAAAGATTCATCTTCACCTACAACACTGATGGACGCTCGGGTTCACCACACCTCTATCCTCTCTTTATTTTTTTATATCAGGAATACTTTTTTGACTTTTTAGTTTTGTTAAATTTCTCTGGTGTATGGAAACAACCATGTTTTGTTGGCTGGTTTGAAATACAGTTTCAGATACATGATATTAGACACGTCATATCTTTGAAACATGACATTTTTCATGTCATACCTTATAGTTTTTATAAGATTTTATGCAAAGCCACATGTTATGGTTTCCCTAATGTGACATAACAAGTGGAGAACTATGATCATTGTATCGATTTGAAGCTCTAAAGGTAATATATATTTTCTCTTTTATTTAAAAAAAAATAGATATGTTCAAATAATCATATATATTGTTCATCTTCTTCATCTCATGGTTCTTAACACGATCTATCATTAGTTTCAAATTCAAGTCTTATGTGATGATGGGGTTCATAGTTTTCATTATCATATTTATATATTTGTATGATCCGGACATAGACCATCCCATAATGGTTAAATTTTTATGAAAAAGTTATGAAAAACTTCTTCTTCAGAGATTGCTTTTGAAATCCTTGGAATCGCTCATTCATATTTTTTCTTCCTTAATTTATTAACCTTAACATCCTCAGTCAACATTAATGTATATATAATCCTTAATCGATCATCATGTCCTAAACATATATAATTAACAATGGAACCAATCTTGGGATTGGTTGGGTAAACTAGGTACATATTTGGCTGTGAAAGAGTGAACATTTAGCATAAATTGTACTCAAGTATCATAAAAAATAGTAATATATAATACATGTATAGATATTTAGATAACATACCCATACATAGCTTTTATTATTTCATTATACTTATAGAATCTCTGACCTTCAAAAGGAGTTTATGTTATTTTATCTAAACAAACATGGAAAATTTTAAGGATATGATATTTATTCTAAAGTATATATAGAAAGGTCAATAATATAGTTAATGTTTATGATTAGAGTATATAAGCATTGTTAATAATTTCTTATGCATAAATGTAATTCAACTAAATTTTCTATTTTACACACATAAGCATGTATGCATACAATCAATATATGTGTCGGGAAAATATCTTCATTCTTAATTTTTTTTAATAGTATATTTCTCTTTATATATATATTAGAAAAATTTATATTTGTGTTGGGAAAATATTCACTTTCTCAATTTTTCACATTTCCTTTTAATAACAAAGAAAGATTGATTTGGTGTAGATTCATGATTAAGGGGTGGTCATTTCAACAAATTTATCTAAAACTTACATCTAGTCTTCTCCCATTTTTGCTAGGCTCAATAAACCATAAGAGATTACAAAATGGAAGAATAATTTATAGAAAATGTAATTTTGATCACTTCATCAATGAAAACTATATTTGAAGTGTCTCAATAATTTGCAATTAGTTGGTATAACAATTATTGAGGAGTTTCCAAAGTTCACATTATACTTTAAAAATAATTTTTTTGGTTCATATGGCCCTTCTACAAATCAATTATAATCCACCAAATTGACCCTTAAGCATATTAAACAATACTTATAAATACCATGATAAATATGAATTATAATAAATCTATAAAATATCACTAAAACACATTCACAAAATAGAAAAAATGACATATTTAAATATTCTATGATATTAATTAAAAGACACAACAATAATAGGTTAAACATAGATTAAATATTTATGGATTCAATCTACTAATATTTGATTTGTTTGATGAAAATTGCTACATGAAAGAAGCAAGGTGTTTTATAAGATTGGTTATTGATGGATTTGCTCTCTCTATTATATATATGATGATGACTATGGTCAACTTCCAATGATACAAAATTTAATTTATTGAACCTTCAATAAAGGTAATGGATTTCCTCTCTCTATTATATTTATGATGATGACGATGGTCAACTTCTAATGATGTCAAATTTAATTTATTTAACCTTAAATAAAGGTAATGAATTGCATAGTTTTCTTTAAAATTTTGTTTAAAGGTTGGTATTGTAACAAATATTTTGAAATTGTGAATTAATGTACATGTAATAAGAACATTTGAAATATTATTATTATGCATAATTTTTTATGGATATAATTGTTTATATTATCAAATAAAGATAATACATAACACTTTAAAAAAATATACAATATATAAATTATAAATTATAAAATCAATCAAATATTATAATTTATTCATTTAAAATTATATAATATGTGAAAAAAAAATTAACAAATATAAAATTCATACTTTTGATATATGCATAATTCATTCGTGATGAAATGAAACTGATATATAACAATAAAAAATATAAATTATACAATATATAATATCTAATATAAAATTAAAAAATGAAATTAATTATATAAAATTAAAATAACATTAACCAAAAATTAGTATTATAAAAACTAATATTTATATGATTAAATTGAAAATTTTCTTCTCAATAGATAAATTTAAAAGATAGAGATATTCATAGCTTGGTATTAATAATAATATTAAATAATATCTTAGTAAATTTTGAACAAATTATTAAGAAAAGAAATTGAAAATAGTTCATAATTATAATTTACTTTTTAATAGATTGATTAAATGTTCCAAATCATTTTATCGATATATTAGTTTTAAGAAATTGTAATAACAATAAAAAAAATTGCACATAAATAATACTATAAAGGAAATAAATTAATTTGATACAATGAGTCTAAATATATATTAGCTCCAAACTTATGATGAGATGGATTAAATCACTCTCACTAAAAATATATTTTAAAGTGTTAAACTTGAGGAAATGATTTGACTTAGAGGGATTTGACTCTTTAGCTTATAAATCTAGAGATAATATAGATCTAAGTTGTTGATAAATTTTCACCAATATACAGGACTTAAACGAGATCAACATCAACAATACAGTCTTGAATATCTCAAAATTATGTGAATTTGGTGTATTGATTTCTCACCTATGATCACAATTCAACCATCTTAGAAAAATGTATAATTAATACTTTTCTACAGTTAGGAAATTGTGATACACTCACTCCAACAATTGAAATATTGTGTAGCACCTAATATAGATCTTGTTGTCACCTAAAATTTCTATTTATATTAAAATATATAATGTATGTAAATATCCTATTATATTGATACTAGCAAGTCACCTACAATTTTTTATGATATTTTTCAAGTGCAATTGTCATAATCACTTTCAAGTTTCCTTCTTAAATTAAAAAAAGTGCAATACATAGCTCAATAATTCTTTAACATGATTAAAAAAATCAATACTCTAACATTGAAATAAGATCTTTCCTTATTAATGTAATTGGAAAATTCATCTACAACTTTATAATATTTCTAATGAACATAACAAAGAATTACAAGGGTTATATAACCTCTAAAAAATTTAGCACCCTAATGACTAATATAAAATCAGCTCCACAAGAGCCATCCAAATATGTAGATGTAATACTTCTTATCAAGAGAATGAATAACAAGAAGGGGTACATATGTCTCTATAATACTTCTTATCAATAGAACAAATAACAACATCTGATACATAGGCTCTATAGAAATTTAGTACCCTAAATGGATATTAAAAAATAAGCTTTACAAGAGCCATGGAAATTCATTTATGTAATATTGCTTGTCAACAGAACTAATAAAAGCAAGTGTTTTGTGGGCTCTAAATAAATTTGGTATCCTAAATGTATAGTACAACAACGAATACACTAAGTGATCTTGTGATTTCTCAATTTACTTAATGAATTGACTAATCTTTTTTTTTACAACAATTAAACATTTATCAACCCCAAACCTCAATAGAAAAACTTAAAAAGATAGATTCACTATCAAATCAGGGTTTTACATACTATATGAAATGATAAAATGAATGTTAGATATACCTCAAAACATTATTAACCTCAAATTGTAACAACAAAAGCTTAAAAAAAAGAGATATCAAGTATCAATACAAATTACATTAGATAAAAGTAACAAAAATTTGAATCAAGAATAGAGATTAATTTTCTATCTATAGTAAGCACTTACTAAAGGAAAACTAATGAAAATACCCGACCTGCTTGTTTTCTCTCCCTCATGCCTACTAGAATTGATAAAAGAAAATCTTGTCATGAAATATTGGTTCTAAAACAATATGAAATGTACCATAATATGCCAAAAATCAAAGAAAATATTTTTGTATAAAAAATTAGTCCAAAATAATAAAACTCATAAAGTTTAGGATTTTAACTATATTTAATGTTAAAATATAGTTCTTCCCAAAAATAAAAAATAAAAAAATTAATATAAAAAATAAAACCTTAAAAAATCTTAAAATTTAGAATTTTAACTATATTTTACTATAAAAAATATTGATTATAAAAAATTGAAAAATATGTTTTAATATAAAGAATTCTTCCAACCTAAAAAAATAGTAAATTTTTAGCACTTTTACTATATTTTAGTTTAAAGAATGCTCATAAATTATTATTTTTTAATTTCTTAAACCTAACCCTTGGTAGGTAATGGTGAAAATTTGTCATTAAAAAAAATATTATTTATCCTTAAACAATAATATTTAAATTTCTCCTTTTAACTATGAATCAACCCTAAAAAAATACCATATGAAAAACAATCTTTAATTGGTCATATGAGTATGTAATTTGCTATGATTCAACCCAAAAAAAAATACCCTATGAAAAACTATTTTTAATTGGTCATATGAATACGTAATTTACTATCTTTAGTTGGTCATTTGATTAACTAATTTTAACAAATAGAATACTTTTTATTTTTCAATTTACTAACATCTAAATAAACCAAATTATAGTTAAAAACTTATAAACTTATATGAGATAAAATTATGATTTAATGTAAATTTACATATTTAAAGGGATGTTTATTTGCAATAAATCAACCACTTGCACTTTGGATATTGCTATCTAGGATAGTCATGAAGGCAAGATGTATGCACCATCTAATTTTCTATAAATAAACAATGTGGAAATATAAGGGTATGAGGCTTGTGAAAATGTGGGATGGAGGTCAATTAGGGTTCCAATCGTACAAAATAAACATAACTATTGATATCGCTATTTATTAAAAGGTATGATTGTTAGTGAGTAAAGGTATGAAGGTTAGTGAGTAATTGAAGGGGTAGATGTTGTTCGGCAAACTCACGCAAGAAAAATATCTGAAATATATCACTATATAACTTGATACCTATTTTGGTATAGTTTGATTAGTAAAAATGAAACTTTACATCTATTTTGGTATATTCTGATCAATAAAAATGGAGCTATTGACATTAAATCATCTCCTTAAACAAAGCTTGGATTAGAATGTTATACCTCCTACAAGTTGGTATATGATTTAGACCGCTATAATATTTTGTGATGTCATGTTATCTTCCATTACTAGTACATTTGAAACTAGTAATGTGTAACATTTCCAAATATTATAGAAGCTACAAAATCCTAACTTTCCTTGAAAATTCACCCATACAAAAACTATGTTATCTTCCATTACTCGTACATTTAAAGCTAGTAATGTGTAGCATTTCCAAATATTATAGACGCTACAAAATCCTAACTTTCCTTGAAAATTCACCCATACAAAAACTTTAATAGTAACCCTAAAATACTACTACAACATATTAACTATTAAAACTTATAAAATAGGAAAGAATAACATTTCTATTATATTGATTTATTATTCCAAAGTTCAAAAAAAAAAAGTAAATGAATAACATTCTTATAGTATTGATTTATTATTCCAAAGTTAAAAAAAAAAAAAAATATCATTCCTATTGTATTGATTTATTATTCCAAAGTTAAAAAAAGTAAATGAGATTGATTTATTGTTCCAAACGTGAGCAATATCCCTTACAATGGCATGCATAAAGAGCCCTTACAATGACATCCGAAACGAAATTTCATTTTCATGTCAATTATGAAAAACTTTTTTTTTGTTGCTATTTGTTTTCTATTGATTGTGCATGCATGTGATTATATTTCACTTCTAGTTATATCATAAACGTTGAAGTGATTACAAAACATAGTGACATTACATTCCCTTGTTGTAATCACATTCTAGTCTCAGGGCGTGTACATTAGCAACCTCGACAAGTTAATGGATTTTTATATTTGATTTATTAAATACAAGAAGGATAAAAATATTAAGTATAAATTTTTTAATATTTTAAAATTTCATTATTAAACAAAACTTTTTTTTAAGTCAACACATTTATTTTTTTTAATTTAATTGTTTAAAATTTACATTAAATTATTGTTTTTCCATTTTATTTTAATGGTGAATATTCATAATTGATATAGAGAAACCATATATTTATATTTATAGTTGGAAATTCATATTAATGTTAGGTTTTCTTTTTTTGTGAGTGGGTTTATGGATCTATATTACTTAAGATAATATGATATAAGAGGTGGGCCTCTTGGTCTACCTAGAAGGAAACCAGGCCAGGGGGTCCCTAGTTGCCCAAGTTGTAATTAGCGATGGATGGTTCTGGCCTGCCACCAAGGGAAACTAGACCAGACCTTCCCAATTCAGTTGGAAAAAGGGCATATATATAAAAGAAGAGACAAAAAAAATCCTCCTAAACCAGAGGGAGAAAGATATATGTGCTAACCTAACTAGGCCTGACATGTTTGCCTATAGACTGCCAATTCATTAATCGAGAACGATGAAGTGTTTATGCACCTGGGGGTGCTCCTTCCCATTATCCGCCTGGCTCTTGTTATCTTCATTCTAAGAGGTCATGCGAGTCTTCCTGATTTGAGCCGGTGCACCATGTTCATCGGTGGACATGATGTCCATGTGATGTACATAACATAGGTAGAGGAGGAACTAGGCAACCAAATGCTCCATCTTGCTTTTATAGTCTTTCTCTACCTCTACTAATAGTTTGGTGATAGTTTCCAAACTGTTGAGGCAACACAGGATCGCGTCCAACATCATTTTGATTTCCTTGTTCTCCTCTTACCTAGCTTCTTCACTCTCTGAAATTACTTTTCCGATCATCATCTTAGTTATCCATGCCATCTCCACTATTTTGTTGAAGAGAGTTTCCCTGGGTTGCGTGGCCCCCGCATCAATTACCAAGTCCGCTTCATGTACCAAAGCATCTCGCTCTTTACCTTTGCACTTGTTTTTTATTTCCTTCTCCCACCGCGTGATAGTTTCCTTTCCGTTCAGTGCAACCCGAGATTGGAAAGTGCCCTTCGTATCTTTCGCGGTCTGTGCAATTTTTGTTTTCCCATGGGGGATCCTTTTCCTGTGTGTTTTCTTTACACAAGCCATCCTTCTCTGCATGTCGCAGCTCCTGTGCTGGTTACTCATCTTGTCCCTTACTTCCCAGGTATTCTTCTTGTCCCTCCCCTGGATTTTGTGAAAAACCATGTTGTTGCATTCCTTCTGATTTTGACTATTGTTTTTGTCCCTCTTCTTATTTCTCTTCCCCCTCTGCGAGCCCTTCCTTTCCAACTTGGTTTGCTCATGGTGATGTGTGCTTCTGTCTATTTTTCTATTAAGGCTCGAATGTTCATGATGGGTCATCCTTTGTCCTTGTACGGTTACTTCTCTTTCTCGTGTGTGATCCAGTTGTGTTGCTCTTCATACCTTTACCTGTCTTGGAGGGTCTATCCAGGTTATCATCTACCCCACATTCCTTACATCATTCATTGCATGCGACTTGTTGCTTGTCCTTTCACTTGTACTTTCCCCATTCCTCTTACTCGTACATTGGCCTTACTTTCGTTCATCCATATGCTGCTTATTATACTCTTGCATGATGATTAGAGTCAGAGTATTGGGCCATTCTATCCTTCCTAGGGCCCACATACCTTCCGCAGGGTCTTGCGATATCCTCCTCAATGTGACCTTCCATTCTTAACTTGTCTTCCCAATCGTTTTTCACAAGATAGTTGTAGTCTGTTCTGAGTTGCCCATCTAAAATGTTGATCCATGTGCCATCTAGTTCTAGGCTGTCCTTTCCAACCACCTCGTTGTCAAGCATGTCCTCTAGCGCATTTGCTAACCTGCGCACCTAGTGCAATTCCACAGTGTTCAAAGTTCTCAGATGTTCGTGGATTTTCTGTAGGGAGTGTGTAAGGCGCCAATGGCACTAAACCTTGCGCACTTTGGTGCCATTTTGGAGTCTTTTTTCCATGTTGATGACCAGGGTGGAGTCACCTTCCACGATGGTGTTTTTCATCCTTTCGTGACTTAGGATTTCGAGGCCAAGTTCGAAGGCTCCAAATTATGCCGCATTGTTGGTTGAGTTTCCCATTCTCCCAACGTAGAGACATTGATGTTTCCGCCAATGTCTCTGATCACAACTCCTGCCCCTGTCACTACTGGGTTTCCTTTTTCCACCCTATCAAAGTTCAGTTTGAGGAACCCTAATGGAGGGGGAGTCTAGTTGTGGGCTTATGTTTGGAGTTGCGGGTTGCACTCTATTATTAGGATGTTGCGCCAACTTTTCAGTTGAAAAAGGGCCATGATCTGAGAGTCTTGGTCTATGAGTTGCGCTTTCTCCATCTTGCAGTTGCGGCTTTGCACCGTTTCTCTTATTTGAGAGACTATTGTCTCCTTTATCCTCTCTTCTGGTATGCTTTCATTCCTCAATGTGTATGCTTTGTTCTTTCCAGATTGCCCAGATGATCATCCCAGGCGTCAGATTCCAACAGAGGTTCACCATTTCATTTTCATTGTAATCCTCATTCCAGTTGTTGATGGTTGCGTTGATGTTCCCTCGGATCCTATTGGATTGGCGAAAGATGTCTGTCGCTCAGTCCCATATCTCTGTTGTATAGCTACATTCGTCGAGGAGGCGGTTAGTTTTTTCCTCCTTTTCTTGATAGAGATGGCAGCGGGAGGACCCTATGAAACATCTTTTCATAAGGTTCTCCCAAGTTAGAATTCGGTTGTGTAGAAGAAGCCATTTGAACATTTTGATTTTTGGCCATTGGGGACTTTTCCATATTTTTCCTCACTGTTGCTCTAGATTTTCTTGATCCTGACTGGTGATGTAATACCATGCTTCTTTTAAGTTGAATTCACCCCATTTTTCCTGCCCATCTCAATTGGTCCTCTTCTTCCGAAACCCCAATTTTCCTTTTTCCCAATTCCTCCTCCACCTCTTTAGTGATAATCTCGGCCCTAGCTCTATTTTTATATTAACATTAAGTTTCAATTGGTAAATATATCAATTAATCATTGTGAGAAGAATATTGTAATCTTGTTATCAATTTCTAAAGAGGCATGTTATTCCTTGTAAGAACTACACGTTGTTACCTCGTTTTACTGTTTAACCTTAATCACCGAAAATTTCTCAAATGATAAGTAGTTGTTCTTACTGTTTCTATTAAACCCGAATCAACGAAATTTTCTCGGATTACAAAACACATTCATATTATCCAATTTTACTAATTTATCTCAAAGTTATCGGACGGACAAAAGATCAACTTGACCGGAAAGATCAGTCCAAGAAACATCATGCTCGAAGAGCATTCAAAGAAATTTGAATCGATTCGCAGTACATAAATAATTGAAGTGAAGGCGTTGAGACCAATAAGCTGGAGAATCGATTTATGGGTTATAATGAATTGACAATACCTAAACCTTGCAGTAACGATAACGAGATTTTATCGCTACGTAAAGCTGATCGAAGCTCAAGCTCGCATTGAAATGAATGGCCGAGCTTTTTGTCCGGTTTTGTGTCAACTACTTGGCCCCATTTCATTCCATGCGGTACCACTGTGCATCTTATTTCATCTCTGCTCTTATTGTTGAGATCCATTGGTCCATATTCTTTATCCGCATGCAATGGGAGAGGAATATTGCCCTTCTGTCAAAGCCTCCATATATTCTGAGTGCACCTGGGAAAGGACTCGTATCATTTTCCGACATTGAATGCGAGCTACATGAAGATGATTGATAATCTATGTCTGTATAAGAATATTATTTTATGGTGGCGATGGCGATGGGAATTGCATGTGTGGTGGAAAAAACATTAGAAGCAATCATGTTGGAGAAGAAGTATGTGTAGGTATGATATGATTAAAGCAATTGGAATATGGTTAATACAACTGGATTATGCGGGAGGAAAATAAGAAGTATCGCCATATGCGAGTAATAATGAAAAAAAATATTAATTAAGGGCATCTTCCAATTCATCCAAACAGCCGTGCTTCTGCTTCTAAAACAACTCTATCAAGTGATTCTTATGTAATTACTTTTATTTTGTAAAAGGCTTCGTTGGAAAGAAATATCATCAAAGTAAAGGTTACAGTAAAGAACATGACAAGCAAGCTGATACCATTCCTCAATCATTTTAAATATATAGAGATAAAAAGAACATTATATTTATAATGGTTAGGATATTGTATATATCAATGCTTATTGACTATTGGACGTGGATAAGTTGCTGATAGAATGTACTATAAAGATACTACATTTAAAACAACTAAGATTTTTATTTTAATATTTTTCTGTGAAGATAATTTTGTGAAGATAATTGTGAAGAAGAAAAAAATTACAATTTAGGATAAAACAAAGTATAACAATATTAACAAAAATTATGTAGCTATAAACATTAAGGTTTTTATTATCATTACAATTACAATTTTACAATATTTTAGATAATTGTGATTCTAATACATTATTCATTTTATCCATCATTTATGTTTCAAAAGTAATGTAGTTATAAACATTAAAGTTTTTATTATTATTACAATTACAATTTTACAATATTCTAAATAATTGTGATTCTAATACATGATTCATCTTATCCATTATTTATGTTTCAAAAATAATGTAGTTATAAACATTAAAGTTTTTATTATCATTACAACTATAATATTACAATATTCTATATAATTATGATTCTAATACATTATCCATCTTTTATGTTTTATTAAATACATTATCCATCACAACCATAAATCTATTTTTATCAAAGATTTATTATATATTTTGATCCTATCTTTAAAATTAAAATGAAAATGGATCTCTTATTATATTATAATACTAGTAAATAAACAATTACCTATTTTAAGATATTGATAAAACATTTTGATATTTTGTATCTTCTTAAAATCAAGATATCATAATTTATTTTTAATAACGATTATAAAAGGTTAACATATATTAATTTTAATTTAAATTATTTTGATACTTTATATTCTCTTATACTATTATACTAGTAAATAAACAATTACCTATTTTTAAAATATTTATAAAACATTTTGTATCTAAGATATCATAATATAATTTAATAATGATTATAAAAAGTTCAACGTATATTAATTTCAGTTGAAATTATTTTGATATTTTGTATATGTGTTAAAATTAAGATATCATATTTTAATTTGATAGGTATTGTAAAAAGTTCAACCTATAAATTTTAGTTTGAATTATAAATACAGAGAATATTATTTAATTTCTTGTAATTTTATTTGAATATATTAAAAAGTTCCACATATAAATTTCAGTTTAAATTATATCATTTATTGTAATTTTATTTGAATATATTTTAGTTTAAATTATAAATATAAAGAATATAATTTAATTTCTTGTAATTTTATTTGATTATATGTAATATAAATTGATATTAAAAATATTAATATTAGTTATGTTTTTATAAAAAAAATTATTTGTAATGTTTTTTTTATTATGATATGAATTTATTTAAATTTTAACAAATAGTCCCTAATATCTTGTTTTATGTATTTAACATTATTTAAATATTTAGAAAGTTAAAATTAATATTTACACATTTAATTATTAATTGAAATTAATACTTTATGAAATTCAATGAATTAAAATGGACATTCTATTAATTTTTGTAAATACAAATTAAAAAAAATACAACTTAAATAGTTGAGCAATGTCATATTTTAAATAACCACAACTTAAAAAATGTTCATATTATTTATTGCATTATTATCTATTTTTATTTTCATACGGATCTTCCTAAATCCATAACAAAATCTCCCGAGGATTAGCTTAGTAATCCTAGACAAAAAGGGGTAGATTCATTATGATTTTCCTAGATCTAAAAGTAATACAATTCATTTTACACATAAGAGGGGTAGATTGACATACCTTTGCTAGATGGTTGTTCCTCTATGTCTTGGGTGGTGTAGATCTCCAACTCCAATCACCTACTTCATGCACATAATTAACAAACACTACCAACCCTCTTTTCTCTTTAGTGTTAGGAATAATCATAATGCTTTAGATATAACTTGACTAACCATTTATGTAATAATATACAATTCATTCAAGAGAAGAACAGAAATAAAATGGAGGGAAAACCATTGATCTACTGATAATAAAAGGAGAATACATACAAAATCATACCTCAACTTGATGAAGATGCATGCTCCTCTTATTCCTTGCTCCTTTCCTTTCCTTGCAGCTTCTTGGTCAGGTTAGGCTCAATAAATTCTAGTTGTAATGATATATAACTCTACAGTTGGACAACATAACAATACCATTAAATTATCCATTCCCTTGCCCAAGATTTGCTTTTTTCATATAGCTCTTAGAGGATGCCTGGGACAAACTTCTAGATCTTCTAGAGGCCACTAGAGACTCAAATGTTGTGATTTCCTAGGCATTTTCCATGAAGATCCAAGTCATCCCTCTCCTATCACCACATAACTCCTCGATTCTAGAAGTGTATTAGTTCCTTTCTTGTTGAGACACTAATGACTAGCAAGGCCTTGCTTGTTGTGTATTAGGTTTACAACAAGGACCTCCAAAAATGGGCCAAACCTTAAGAAAAATATGTATTAAGGATTCTATATTCTTGTGGATTCCTTTGTATCCTATAGGGTGGAAATTGAGGCTATAAAATATTCCCCCTAATGTGTGAGGTCAGGAAAGGAGTGGATGGATGAAATACATTACAATGATGTCCACGTGAGGTAGCTCAAGGAGAGAGAAAAGGAGGTTTAGAAAACAAAGAATTTATGAAATCAAACACCAAAGATGAGAGAATATATAAACCAATTGTCTAGGAAAAAATTATGAGAATCTGAATGAGCATGGCCACCAAACAATACACCACAGATGCATGATATGAAAATATGCTATACCATGGACACAAAATAATACACAATGGATCCATGTCATCAATAAGACCATAACCATGATACGATACAATGTGGATATACAACATGAACCCAATCGTAGCCATCAAAAAATACAATGTGGATCTATGTGAGGATCATAATCATAAGCACCAACAAATACAATGTGGATCTATAACATAACATATATATATATATATATCACGAAGACAACGAGAATTGAGGGAAGTGCCCCTGAAGTTTTCAAAGTACTCATATACAAGTGATATACTCCATTACAACTTAGGAGGGGATGTTGTGAAGGAATTATGTGGCCCCAAACCCAAGGTATTTGTCCCAAACCCTGATGTTATAAATCTATAACATGTGAATGGATGAGTTGATGTCGAGTATGATAGAAAACGTTTGATTACTGCTCATTGGTATATACCATTAACATACGCGAGGAGACCCACAAATGATGAATATGGACCACAAGGTACATAGTACAATATAGCAAGTGTGAACATGGTTATGAGCACTCATAGAATCAATCAGTTAGGTGTGAATGATGTAAACCCACTGTGAATCACAAGGAGGCCTACCATTGAGGATTGCAAGCTCCAAGGTACTAGGTGGTTTCTATATCCCTCTCCTCGATATTGTGTTGAGGTTGATAGGAATATATTCCTTGAAGGAGGGACTTAATGCATCTCCCATTAGTCGACAAGAAACATAAAAAAAAAAAAAATGATGTGAAAAGAGAGTATCAGAAAGTAGAAAATACATAGGGATGGTCGACTTGGAAAGTCAACAAAGAAACAAATGGTATACTCATGATTAAAATTCCCATAAAAATATAGCATGACACAATCATGACTTGGAAGCAAGATACAAGAGCTAGATGAATATAGTGCAACAACATAGGAGGCATCGAAACAGTCTCCATGATGAATGGAAGAGTAACTAGTCAGAGGAGTTTCTCTAACTCATATTATTGGGACGAATCCTAGAAAATATGAAACCCAAATGTATGATGAGGAATCAAACATGTGCCATTTTCAAGGGAGATATGATTAACGTTTCCACTTTTAGAATAGACCAATGGTGAAAACCCCCCACTCTTTTTTTTTTGGTGTTTTTTGTCTCCTTCATGGTTTAATGAGTACGAAATAATGATGCAAGAATGATCAATCTCCCTCATTATTTAACGAGAACAAAAGAATGATGCAAGTAATATAAATCTCCTGCATGGTTTGACAAGAACGAAATAATGATGCAAGTAATCTCATCTTGTTCCTTTTTCATGTCCTTTTACAAGTTCGAAAAAGAGCTAAAAGTGTACTCGGGGAGAGAGAACGAGTGGCTTAACAAAATGCTCCTATGTTCCAAGCGCATGGAGTTGAACTAAGAAATATGAATGCAAATAATACAGGAAGGTGATATACACTCTTGGAATTTGTTCTCTCCCTAAGTAGGTGGGTGCAAAATGGAGGCCAAATAATGCGAGAGGTGGATGGTCCATGAGACTTCATAGTGGTAAGTGGGATGTGGTCAAACAAAAATTCAATGGTGAGAGACATGAAGCAATATGTAAATGAATAGGTGACCATTAATAAATAAGAAAAAATTTCAGGAACCCCCACAAAATATGGCCATAATATAGACGAAGAGAGGAAAATGAGGCTCAATATTTAAGACATGGATAGACTAAAGGATGGATATTGGGCCTAAAGAAAGATATATCATGGGCACAAAATGGATATTTGGTTTCTAAATAGGGATCCCATGAAGGGTAGGCACTATCATAGCAATTATGATGTGAAAAAGGAGTGGATAAGTTCGCAACTTGATGGTATCAAACCTAAGGAATAGCCATGGAAAAATGGATGGTTAATAATGCAAAGTGGGAAATGTAGGGATAAAACTATCCTTATATGTCAGTTTAGAAATATATACCTAAAGTGTAGTGGAAGTTGTCATGTTTGTAAACAAATTCCCCAGAATCCTGTCAAGCACATGTAAAGTAGATTCCAAGGTCAAAACACATAATGAAATCTCAAAATAGAAAATAGTTTTGGATTTTTTGGATATGATAGATCCAAAAACAATCACTCACACCATGCACCTATTTACAAGGAACTGCACATCTTGATGGTTTACACAAAATAGATACCATTTCAAGGCTCTAGACAAGGATCGTTTTCATAATCACTGAACTCATTAGCCAATGTTAGCATCATATGTCACACCATGTCAATGCCATGCCACATATAAATGATTTTTTTCATACGAAGATATTGATCATGAGTGGTTTCATGAGATATGAAATATCCTTGATGGGATCCATCAATACATGAAGGAAGTAAAGAAAGAAAATCTTTGATGGAAGGGGTAGCAGAGAATTTTGTGGCAAGTTCCAAAAAAGAAAACCGAGGGGAAAAAGGGTTGAGGCTAGGGGTTCCACTGGATGCTCGAGAAAATTCCCCCAATATCAGGTCAAGAATCATGATGCTAACTATCATTTGTTTTAAATGAGGAAAATATGATTGATGCATCACCTCACCCTTTGGATTTTCTATGTAAGCCATGACTTCCAAGATGGCCTCTTCTGAAGGAAACTCAAAATCAAGGGAGTCATGTGAACTGGGAGAGTAAAAAATGCGTATGCATAAAGTAGGATGATCACACACCATATGACCATAGAGTTGGTGACCGGTATCATCCAATGCTGATGGGATCTCCAGATTGAAAATATCGACCATGGTGAGTGGCATGAATGCTTCATATGATTTAATATCCTCAAAATGAGGTACCATTCAAGGATCACAAACCAAAGGGATATAGTGGTAGATGAGGAAAACATGTTGGTAGGAGAAACATTGGCAGTGTGAGATTGTGGGGAAAGGGGAAAACTCTCGATCAATGAAGGATCCTTGAACATCGATGCTACCAAAAGACTGTTTGACATCACTGACAAAGGGTACATTTGACCCCACATTGGATCCAAATTATAGGGTACAGAACATGATCTGATCGATTGTGACTATTTTCCCTTGGTTAGGAAAACATAGAACCCTAACTACTAATGAGATAATTTCATTCATCTCATAGAACCAAGTATACCTAAGTAACATATTATACTCAAGAGGTGCATCAATGATGTCTACCTCCACAGAGACAATCATTATACCTAACTCAATGGGTAAGGAGGTAATTATGCCAGGAAGTTGGGACATGTGTCGATTTAATTCTTTTAATATTGTTGCAAACGTGTTGAGCTTTGGGAATCCAAGGTCCTTCCAACAATAAATTCAAATGATGCAATTTGAGGGTCCTTCATCCACCACTTTCTGATAGATGTTTTTCCCCAACGATCGCATGATGATTTGGAAGGTGACTTGATGAGAGAGCCTATGAGTAACCTGAATGGTCTCAAAGGTTATTGTAAGGTCTCTTCCAACAGAGACTTATAAATCATAAAGTTAAATATAGACATGATAACCTAACCTTAAACCATTCATTATTCAGCATAATGATCCACTACATATTTAGCATATTTATATTTATGAGGAGATTATAATAACATTATAAAACACAGCAGAAAAATGAAAATACATACCTCTAACTGATGTTATTGTTTTTTTGCAAATCTGCCTGATTCTCTGCTTGATGCCCTGCCCAAAAACGTCTAACCACCCAGCCAGCTAGGAACAGAGCCTCTTCGACTCCCTAGCTCTAGGATTCCGTAAAGATTCTTGTCCCCCGAGCCCAAAACTCCCAACAACAGGTGCCCCTTTGTAACATTTCTTCCACCAACTTCTCCAGCACCAAAACTCGTAATACAGTCTCCCAATCTCAAACAATTCTCCCTACTCCCCAAAAGTCCCCTCTCCCAAGTGTTTTTCCCCCTCATATCCTCCTTTTCCTCCCTTTCTCATTCACCTCCTCCTTCCTTTCATTAAGACTCACCCAACTTATCCCTCCATTCAATGCCAACCAT
>SNQJ01S0009873.1:105045-126259 GCA_010110895.2 Picea sitchensis | reverse complement strand
ATTCTTCTGGCATAACATGGAAAGTCTTGTGAATTTCATATTTTTTATCCCTAGTCTGCAAATTGGTCGTTGGTCACACATAAATGCTTGCATTCGAACAAGACTTGTCATAATGAGCGGTAATTTTCTTTCCCCCTTGCATTTGCGGAAATCATGTTTTTAGGTTAAGGCAGGAAAAGATGGGTTAAGAAAGTAGGTTGTTGGGGGTCTCATTGGTGTTCCAAGAGTATATGGAACTCATCCTTTTGATGGAATTGGTGATTAGGGTGGTCTTCCCCACAAATCATGCAAGGAAATTGAATCTTCCTTTTTTTCTTAAGGCCTGCCTCTTGGGTGTTTTGGGGAGGTATAGTCCCTTTCTCATTGTTGGAATTATTTTATTCTTCCATTTCTTCTTTCCTCTAGATTGTTGAGGATTCTTTGATTGCATTGACTACATCGAATTCACCTTAGAGGTTTTAGAGGGGACTAGAGGAGTTTGACCATTAGTGATGGAATCTGACGAGCGTGATGTAATCGAAATATGATCCATTTGGTTATCTAATTGGTGCATATATGCATGGGAAACAAAACCAACCACACCATTGGCATGGGGTATTGGGTTGGGCTTCTTGGGATTAGTCGATGAACGAGGAGCATTTGGAATAATTTCATATAGAATACCCGACTGAGAGTAGATGAAGATTAAGTATTGAGCATGCATAATAGAATTCTTTTCAGTAGTGACCTTGATGAAAGATACATCCTTAGGAATTGGTGGAAGGAGGGATTTAGTGAACCACTCCATCAATAATTGATATGGGATTTGGGACTTTATCATTCTTTGTCTCCATATCCACTCATGCATATGATAATAAATGCGAGTGGAACTATCTTGACAGAGTGAAGTCAAGAGCTTCATTCCTATTTCATACCTAATGGGTAACTAGTAATGTGTAAGGGACACCATTACCAAGTCATTGAATCTTTTAAAGGAATTTCCTTTCAGTTCAATGTACCATTTTTTTGTAGCTCGAGTCAAGGATCTATGGAAAAGGACCAACCTCACACTATCATCCATCAATGAATTGGATGAACACCAGAAGTGGTATGTCATGATGTGTGTGGATGGGTCCTCTCTTGGCTATCTATTAAATTTTGGAATATTTGATGGAAACTTGGAAGGAATTTTTAAACATGATGGGTCATGGTCACTATGGTCATTTTTTAACCATGAAAAATATAGTAAATCTAGTCTTTCAAGGAACAACAACATTGAAAATGAATATTGGGAGGGAGGTGAAGTATTTATTTTCCCATATGGACCTTTCGGTCCCCCCATGTTGGTACAATTGGAGGGTTGGGGAGCTCCTGAAAAGTAAGTTCCTACTGGGATGGCAGCACCTCTAGGATCATGACTACTCCTAGAACCAAATATTCCCCCAAGGTGGTTCCCCTAGGGGTAAATGTGGACCCTTTGTTACACACCAAAATTTCACACTTAAGTGTCACACCTATTTACACCTAAGTGTCACAAGTGTCGTAAAGTGTCTTATGAACTTTACTAAGTGTCACATGCACTTTTCCAAGTGTCCTATGCACCTTACTAAGTGTCTCATGTGCTTTACTAAGTGTCACAATACCTTGACACCCTGAATGATCATTTGTCACAATCCCTAGTCAATGTGGAGGAGAAATATATCATATGAAGGTAAAAATAGTATGTGCACATGAATTATTCATTATTATTCATAAAAAGGAAATTAATTTAGTGTGATAATGCACCTCACATTTAGTTTCCTAATATCAAGGAGAAGTTGAGAATCTCAGGGATGGTTGAGATATTTTATCAAACTAATATTCTAATTTGATGGATCTTGAGAGATATTTATTTCTTAAAATCCTTGAGAGATATTTTGTCCCTAAAATTCTTGAGAGATATTTTCTCCCTAAAAATCTTGGAGCTCCCAATTTAGTGGATCTAGTGAGTGATATTATCCATGGTGGTTAAACCTCCAAATCCTATATAWTGAGGAAATTCCAAGGTGAAATGGGGAATATTTTATGCGTCAAGCCTTTGATACTGAGAGAGGGAAATCTATTGAAGCAACACCATTTTGATCTCAAGGATATCATGCAAGGGTTGTACGAGGAGATCTTGGAGAAGATTGCAATGACATGAACTAGGTTTGTAAGTGCCTTCTTTTGGATTTTCATTAATATTAACTTGGCCTATTCCTTTCATTATGATTGTTCATTGTAATTTATATCCTTAAGTCAAATCGAGTATAGGTAGATATATTTCATCTAATCACATAGAGTAGGAGAAAGGATTTATTTGTTGTTCATCCTAGTTCCTGACTCACTAAAGATATTGGAGATCAATCCTAAATCTTGGAGAAATGAGGAAAAACATCGATAGAAGGTAGATCACACTCTTTATCTTTCTCATTTTCATTGGAAATGAACTAGATCTATAAGGAACGTAGCAACCATTTGATTACTTCTTTCTTTGAACCAAACAAGGGGTATTTGTCCAAAGGGGAGCTTAACCTGTCCACAAAGTAATGTTTCTCGTAACAAAGTAATGGTGACTTTGTTGGGGAAGGAGTTTGACTATTCTTTCCTTTGGTTCATCTTAAATCCTTGTTTATGATTAGATCTTGTTTGTTTGATGCTTGATTTTGGATTCTTTCATCTTCCGTCAACTTCATCAAGAATTTTACAAAGTCACTGACTGAGTCTCTGTTGAGTTTAATATTTTTTGTGCTTTTTTCAAGCACATTCCAGAACCAACACTCCCTTGCATTGGTTACGAGAGAGCCACTAGCCTAACTAGCGCTCCCCCTTGGTCTCTTAGGGAGAACCATATAGATCTATTCCTTTTCTAATAGGGGCACTAATCTCTCTATTTAGGTGGATTCATGAAGTTCTACTCCATTTTTATCAGTGTGTTGTTAAGAGGCTTTTACCCTAGTGTCTTTCGGTTTTTCTTTGACTTTATCTTGATTGAGAAATTGGCATTCATCACTCACTTCATTTCCTTCTTTTTTTTTCCAACTTCTCCTAGTTGTGAAATTGTACGGTACCCTTGGATTAAGAAAATCCCTCAATTCATCCTACTTTTTAGATGTCTGATGTTCATCTTGCAAATTTTTTAGATTTCTTTATTGTTTAGAAGTTTTCATCAACTAGAGTTTGCAACAGTTGTTTGGTATTGAGTATTCTTGTCTTCGTTGAAATATATCGCTTTTTGAAAGATTTGGAATATCTTTTTTATCGCAACACAACCTTGAATATTGATTCTTGTTCCTCATTTTTTAAGGAATTTCAAGAGTGTTTATCTTCTTTCCCCTTTACATCTTTCAAGTCCTTGATTGTACAGGTTCATTCTTATAATTTATTTATTTCAGTTCTCATCATTTTTTGAGTTCACTTTGTTTGGTTTCTTTTTTTCCTCACGCTTCTTTGTGTCAAACATTTATCTCTTTCATTTCACTTGAAATTTAAGAAGAAAAAAAGTATTCATATCTCATTGCATACATAATCGAGAAAAGAAAATGTTTCATTCTTAGAAAATTAGTTTTGGTACATGTTTGGAAAAGAGATACTTTTACATGTGAATTTGGATTTCAGAAACATTTGCGTGATAGTTTGGCATTATATTTCTCCTAGAAATTGGAAAGTTGCATACAATTTGAGTGCTTTCTTGTGTTAAGAAGAATAGAAATCCTCTCCTTCCCATACATAGAATTCATCGAAAATAAATAATTGCATCTCATTTGTTTCAATTCTATTGGAGTTGAGTCTCACACATCATTAGTTTCATCTTCGTGAACCCTCTAAGTAAAAATCCATTAACATAAACCACGTGATAATAAAATAAACTAGAACATTTTTTGTTTTTTATCACACCAACAATAGCACATGATTAGGGTCTTTGGAATAGGAAAAGTGAGTAAATTGTCCAATACTACTAAACAGACTATAGAACACTAAAGAGTGAATAAATCCAATTTTTGTATAAGCATAGCCACAAACCCCCTCTAACATAGGGGCTATACATGAGGTCACATATTAAAGAGTAACAGATATTACCCCTCTAAAGCTTGTCGAATCGTAGTGGAAAGAGCATATACTGGGGGTTTTTCTCGAAGTGTCACTGGTTTCATTTGGTTTCAGTGCTTCATGAATGTTTAATCTATTCGAGCTCCTCAATAGTTTTACCGATCCATTTGTCTTCAATCCTCTAGAAAATTTTGGACTTCGATATCATTCCCATATGTTAGGTCTCGACTTTCGACAATACCCACCCATAGGATTATAGTGAGTTGGTAACCTTAGTGGCATTTCCTAGGTATCTATAGAGTTGTGGGGGGGTTTCCACAGTACCTGAGGTATACGACATATCACACTTTCAGTATGCTTGGAGGGTGATCCCACAAAAGAGAGGGTTACCTGTCCTGAAAGGGGATTTTATGTTGAGGTCAAGGTAATTGCCTCTCATTTCTTCATTCGTGGCTTGAGATATTTTCTTTATAAGATTATTTGACCCATTGTTTCTTGGTTGATTGATTTTAGTTTTCTTAGGAGTGTGTTTCCTTTATTTTCATATCCATCCTTATGATCGTTAAATTTGTATGATTCTAATATCTCATAGTATACAAGGTATGTATTCTGAACTTCAGGAACCTCAATGCAATGTTTCTTCTGAAGGAATGATCCACTATCAAGATTTTGAGACTGGGAGTGTAGCTCCTAGAAGTGGACAACACATAGAAGAACCAATCCCAACCTTCATATAAATCCCTTCATCTTACACGAATCCTCTTTTTATTGATCCACTTATCCTACCACTCATCGATCCACCACCCACAAAATATATCGATGCCCATTCTTCTTACAATTTACCATTCGATTTAGCCATTATGAGATATTTTGGCATGGACCCATCATCTTTTGGTTTTCGTAAAGGAATTGGGAATTTGTCTTTATCCACAACTCCTGTAGTTGATATTGTTGGTGCTTCCTCTTTACTGGGAACATTTGTGACCAAATTAACCTCAACAAAACCACTTTTGAATACATATTCCTTCACAAATGGGACAGGTAATATTCTTTCTTCACTCTTTCCAAGCATGCACACACCAAGTTCTTTACAGTTCATCCCATTTGTCAGATAGCCGATAGTAAAGTCATTCACACAACCATGATTACACAAGATACTCAACCTTCATATCAAATCTTATAGATGAGTAAACTCTACATTAGAGGTAAATATTCAATTTGAGGCCAACCTTCAGTTGGGGGGAAACCTTTAGCTAGAGTTAAACATTTTATTGGGGGGAAACCTTCATCCATAGGGAAAACTCCTATGTGGGTGCAATGTCAAAAAACCTGGGGACAAGTCACTCCTGCAAGTCCTACAGGAGATTCCTACATGCATCGTTATGCACCCGTACATGCACCACCCTCTACAACTACATAATTAAGTTGCTTGTCAATTTTTCATATATCCACCGCGTACATGCACCCGTTCCAACCATGTGCTAGAGTTGTGTAATCAGTTTATTATTAATTTTTTGTCATTGTGTCGACAATAAGATGTTGTTTTGAAGGACCAATCAAAATCCAAGAAAAAACTTGAATCACTTGCAACAAAGTTGAACTATGGAAAAAATAATGAATTTTTTTGTCAACCCAAACAAAAAATCCCGATCAACACAAAAACTGATTGCTATACTCCCAAGTATACTAATAATTTTTATATAGAGGTGTGATGGCATCACTTATATAACACAAATTGTGAAAGATGCTAACATATACACAAGAAATATCTATAATTTAATTTTGAAATAGTTTCTCCTATGAATTTTAAGCATTGGATATCGACACATGATCCCCATTTTACTCCCCCAAACCACTGCACTATGTTTTTAATCACCATGAAATCATCATATATATTATGCTCATATAAATATGGGAAATTGTTAGGGTTTAATTTTTAAATAAATTCATCTATTACTTTAAATATTGGAAAGAGGTATTATTCTCCTTCTCCTGCTTTATTTTCTTTATAATTATAGGTTAGGATCATATATATAAATTTTTGGGGGAAAAAAAATTAAGCTAAATTACTCATTTTTGTACTATACAAAAATGGTACAATCAACATTGTCTAATTCCTTTAATAATCAAAACCATACATCGAACAGTTTTTAAAATTTAGGAACCATATGTCTATAATATGTTTATAATATATTCTACCTATATGAGCATATATAGAGAGAATATACATAGTATGACTATTTGAATCATAACTAGTCAAATATGAACCTAAAATAAAAGAAATCGCAAGATTGACGAAGAGGTGGCTTGGTTGTGCTTCCATGACTAGAGGTATCATGCATCTTATCCTTTCCTTTAATTTCAACCTCCATATCTTCCTTAAGAATAATAATATTGGAGTTGGGACATACTGAACCTAGGAAGCCTAAAAAATCTATATATTCCTTCTCACCATCAAAGACCTAGTTGGTGACATTGAAAGTCATGACAAAAGCGACTCAACACAACACAATAATTTTTTCTTTGAATATTCATAATCTATCCAATGTTTCCTCTTGATTTGGTTTAATTATTTATGGGCCTCTATAATTTGTATCAAAAGTCCTATCAATGTGATCCGATATTTTCTATGAGAAATTTCTCTATAAAAATCTTCGAAGAGGATCTTTTACTGACGATTAATTACATGTGAACATGAGAAAATAATTTATTAACAATGCATATGAACGTGATAAAATTTTCATAATTATGTGCATATCCGCAATTAAATCTCTACTTAATCAAGTGAGAATGAAATCAAAACTCACACACATAATATGACACCCATGTGATAATAGATTTCACCAAAAATCTTGGATACGTCTCTCGATCCACTTGGAATATGAATCAATTTATTTTCCTTCCTATAGAAATGGGATGAACCCTTCTCACAAAATGTGGCACATGCTCCATAAAGGGATGAAAACCCATAGTAGCCTTCTCCTACACAAAGAGAACTTAAGGCTCTCACATAGACTTTTCTTTGGACACTAGAAGGACTAAATTTGTTTCATCCAAGCTCTCTTTAACTCCCTCTGAATATCCCTAAAGGGGCTCCATAAAGGGATGAAACCTAGATCTTACATAAGTAGTTTACATGGTTTCCTTAACTCCATAATTCAATGAGAAAATATCCACAAATTTAGGATCTAATAACAAATCAAGGACAAAATTGAGAAAGCATTTCATCCAACCTATGAGATCCTTAACTTTCCCTTCAGACTAGAAAACCACTTGTGATCAAATGAGGAATAATCCAAACCCAACCTATGAGACTCTCATCCTCTTCTTGAGAATAGAAAAATTAATTGTGAGGTCCATTCTCACACAAAACTAATTTCCCCTTAAAACTAAGAAGCTAATTGGTGAGGTGGATTCTCACACAATTTTCCCCTTTTTAAAAATTAAATGAAAAGTAAATGAGTAATTACACTCACTCCAAGTATTAATAATTTTTCCAATTTTAATGAATAATGCATGATCTTCTCACACTCATTTAAATTATTAATCATTTTTTTAAGAATCAATCATTCCTTTTAAGCTTTGTCACCTATCATCAATCAACATTTTAATAATATTATTCATGGTGTGCAAAGTATTGAATCATTGTGTGGATATCCTCCTAGATCATACCTCCCAAAAAAAAACACTTTTGGTCCCCAAAAAGTATAGAAAGAAACTGTAACCTAAATCTCCACAACCGACTTCTAGGAAGAGTCCTACACTCCACGATGCACTTCCCCATTGCTCAATCTGCATAAAAAATGTCTCTACCAGGACACACCCTTCTCCCACTTCACTTTTTTACTTAAGAATGATGATGTTGATTCCAACACCTGCATGAATGCAATTTTGTAACTGATTCCTTTATCTTCATAACAAATGTCTTTGACAGGTCGTACCCTTATTTTCCTTCACCTTTGTACTTTGGAATGAGGATTTTGATGCTAACACTTGCATAAATGAAAATCTATATCTAAAAATATTTGGATAACAACTTTTTTAAAAATTTCAGAGAAAGACCATACTTTCCAAGAGTTTATAAAACACTCATGGAGAATTTTACAATGATTTCCAAGACATGCCTTAGAAAAAATAAATCCTCTCACTCAATAGTGGCTACAAGACCCATTACCATGTTTCCAATATGGTTTAGGAATAATGAAAATTCCTCTCACTCTCATCATCATCGAAGAGTGGGTAATCAAAAACCCCTTTACAATGTTTCTACATCACTTAAGGAAACATGCTCATTAAGGTAATTTTTCAAGCACCCGATTGTGCAATAGTGGTGAAACTCTAGGGTTTTCAAAATCCACTTCAAACATGTGCAACATAATAAATAAGGTAAATTCATTCAATCTGAATTAATGGTTAGACACCATGATCTCAAATCACTACAACACAATATGTAGCATGGGAAATTTCCATCTCCCTTGTCTTCCCTGATCCTACGTTAGCCATAGGAAACAAATCCTGCAAACTTCATATCYAGTTTCCATTTTGCATAATCAAAGACCACCATAATATGCAAACACGTGTTATCCTCTTACAATTCTCAAGAGAGAATAAWATACACTCAAAGMATACTTACATTTGTTTATGCACAAAGTTTCTCAATATGTGGCTCAAAAGTCAGTATACATAGMCCCAACGGGTCCGTCTTGTCATTCTGAAACTTTTGACTGTTAACTTCACTATATTTTTAAGAGTGTAACACTTCCTCATAAAGTGTGCCAACCAKTCATAGGCTCAACCAAAGACATAAAATTTTGTTGTTGAGTTCACTGAAAGAAGTACACCATTGGATCTACCTTGGAAAATCATGAAATTTGACTATAAAATTGACCACATTTAGTATAGGAACTCATGGGTTCCTCCTTATCTCCTTTTCCTCTATTTGCATGCCATACAGGTCATACATACTACAATTAATTCTCCTATCACCTCATTTTTCATGCCATTGCAGACCCACTCATGTTGTACCATCCTTTACGTTGTATTGTTGAGAGTTAGTTTAAATCATTTCTAGTGGATGAAAATTACAAAGCACCGGTTTGGCATGTTGGTTAGAGCTTGGGATAACTCTGGGGAGGTCTGAGGTTCAAACCCCACGACCTCCCCTTTTTATGCATTGTCGAAACTTTTTTTAAATAGAACTAGTCTGATAAGATACACCAAGGCCTACCCTTGGCGTATTGGGGGTGATCCGGTTTAATAGGTGGGAGGTCCAATGTTCATATCTCGACTAGTTCAGGTCGACCGTTTAATAAATATGATTCTTGGACTTTATCCCTTATGGGGAAAATTCAATCCACCACATGGCATCCTATCAGTTTCCCACATGGCTCCCATTCAATTCCATTGCTACAGTCGCATCACATGCCTAATCATCATACAAAACCCCGTCAACATCCTAGTCAACTACTGCATCATTGCCACATCAACAACCCAGTCAACACCACATCAACCGATGCATGATCTCCCATAATACCCTTTCATCCAACATATCAACACTCTGTCATCTTCCATAATGTCCCATCACTCTTCCATGTCATCCATTGTACCTCCTCACTACCATGTGGCATCCCTATGGCTTCTGTGTGCCACATTTATATTGCTCCACTTCCCACAATCTCCATTGGTTGGATTATATCTTGTCCATTAATACCAAGACCTCCTCCTTTATACCCCATATTCCTTATCAAATTTAATCCAATTACCTTGGTGTACCTTTCAAAAACTCAAAATAAGCATCATCATTAATAAGGGAAGGAATTGAACATGGAGAATTTTTTACCTCCATTCATGTTTGTGACACTTGATCATCTTCATGAATTTTGGCCAATTGCTCCTCCTGGTTGGATGAATTTGTAGATGAGGATGCTAGGAAACCACCTCGTTGTCTAGTGAGTATCCTCTAATATATGAAAATATGTGAAAACATTGACACTTTCAAGACAAGAAACATAACTAGTATACTTTTCATGGCCACAAGTTGGTCTCGTCTTGGATGGACTCTTTGCTGCCCCTATAGTGGAACATTCTCCAACTTGTTCCTCCACATTTTTCTCTAAAAAAGTCCTAATTTTTTCTTCTCATCCTTTGAATATTGTAGAATCCTTTTGAGCTCTCATTCTCCTCTTGAATGCATTGGTTAATTTCTTTCAACTCTTGAAGTCTCGCTCACATCATTCCTTTTCCCATGGTGATATTAACAATCTGCAAAACTATTCGGACCAACTCTGATACCACTTGATCCAATATTTTTTGTGAGACACTTCTCTACAAGAATACTCAATGAGGATATTTTAGTGACGATGAATTTCATTTGAACATAAGAAAATAATTTCTTAACAATGAATATGAACATGAGAAAATTGTCATAATTATGTGCATATGTGCAATTAAATCTCTACTTAATCAAGCAAGAATGCAATCAAAACTTACACATATAATTTTACACCCATGTGATAATGGAGTTCACCAGACATCTTGGCTACATCTCTGGATATGCTTGGAATACAAATCGATTTATTATCATTCCTATAGCAAGGGGTTGAAACCTTCTCACAAAATGTGGCACATGCTCCATAAAGGGTTGAAAACCCAGAGCATACTTCTCTTACACAAAGAGAACTTAAGGCTCTCTCATAAGTGACATTTCTTGAGACACCATAAGGACTAAATTTCTTTCTTCCAATCTCTTCCAATCTCTCTTCCAAGCTTACATAAAGAGTTTATATAGTTTCCTTAACTCCATAATTTAAGGAGACAAGATCCACAAATTTAGGATCTAATAAAAACTCAGGGAAAAATATTAGAAGTAATATCAACCAACCTATGAGACCCTTAACCTCCTCTTGAGACTAGGAAACCATTTGATAAAATGAGGAAGAATCCCAAACCAACCTATGAGACTCTCATCCTCTTCTTCAGAATAGAAAAACTAGTTTTTGAGAGGTGGATTCTCACACAAAACTAATTTCCCCTTAAAACTAGGAAACTAATTTGTGAGGTGGATTCTCACACAACTAATTTCCCCTTTTCACAAATTAAATGAAAAATTCATAAGTTATTCCACTCACTCCAAGTATTAATCATTTTTCAAATTTGAATGAATAATGAATGAGCTTCTCACACTCATTTAAAGTATTAATCATTTTTTTAACCATAATAATTCCTTTTAAACTTTGCCACTTATCATAAATCAACACTTTAATGATCTTCTTCATGGTGTGAAAAGTATTGAATCCTTGGGTGGAGATCCTCCTCGATCACAATGACACACTTTTTTACCATTATGTATTTAAAAACTCAATTTTTTTCCATGATTAGTATAAATTGTGGTTATTTGCAAATTATTTAATAAATTATTTGAGTTTGTGATGTGATGAGTTGTTCTTATGTTTATGCTTAGTTTTTACAATAGTATTGTGTATGTATCCGAACCTAAATAGTTGAATTCACAAATGGAAGGTTGGATGTCTCAACACGTTGAGAAAAACAAATGATCTTGTCCCCCAACCTATCATCATTTCATTGTGAGATATTAAGGAGTAACTTTAGTCTAGCCTTAAAATCATAATTTAGGGATCAAGAAGAAAACCAATAGAGGAGGAATATTCTAATGGAATATGTCTTACGGAGAAAAGACTGAAATTCCTCCTTGATTGAAGGACATATTAGATCTTCCTAGAAATATAAATAGAACTCAAGGAATTGTCTTCGGGAATTGATTCTTTATTCGATAATTGAAGGATTACATCTTGGAATTTGTTCATATACCTTGATAACTTGTATCTTTGGTCCATTGTTGTACTTTCTTTGATGAATCAATGAAGATTTTCTATTTTCAAATCATTAGTATTTTCAAGGTTCCTTGTGTTTCTTGGGTAGGGTCCACTCAAGAGGTATCAAGGAACCTTCTATACTCTTTATTTCCATAATCATTTTAAATAGTTAGCATGCTAAACATATAGTTTTGTTCATGAATGCACTTTATCTCTATTTCATGTAGAATCAATTTCCAAATTTGTAGGAACTCATTGGGATTGTCTCCTGGAGATAAAGATTTCATTTCAAAACTATAATATGATTTTTTGATTATTTAAATATTCAATAATCCTTATGAACCTTTTTAACCCTTCCTATATACATTTCTATACGATTGTCTAAGAATGTCAATAGTTCTGGTACAACATCACACACTTAGATTTTCTTTCATTTATTAATGATTCTTAATGTCAAATTGATGCTACCATGCTATGGTATTTTATGATGGATTAGAATATGAGGTAGGAGATGAATCTTTCTCCAAATAGCATAGTTTCCAGTCAACAAAATCTTTATGTTTTTTTAGTTTAATTCATTCTATCTTTGTGTTTGTAATGATTTCATCAACACTATTCTATTTTCTACCTTAAAATAGTTTCATTTGAAGCAATGTGTAATTTGTGTTAGAGATAATGCTTCATTAATGTTGCATATTAGAGTTTTGGGATTGGTTTGGGTTGTTGGAGGATGTTGAGAGATTCTCTCAACCTCTCCCTCTAAGATTGGAATTAGTTGTATCTCAATCCAACTATATATCCCAAATGTATTCAAGTGTAAGTGTGCAATGCAATTACAGTTTGTGTGAATCTTGTGCAATGGATGCTCTCCATTTTTCTTATTATCTGAGATAAATTCTCATTTATTTTCTATCATTCATGATCTAGTTCAATCTTTAATTATGGTTTTTTTTCTTAATACTTAATTATTTCTTTCCCCTTATCAATTAATGAGAGTAATACCTAGGATATCAAAACCCCAACCAATATATAGGTCCATAAGAGGAAAACATGTGTATTATGCATATATGATGTAGAGAAACTCAAAAGTTTATATGAACCTTGGGTTGATAATTAAAGTATCAAGCAAAGAAAAGGGTAGTTACTATTCCAAGGCACACAACATTTTTCTCTCATTTCCAAATAAGTTCTAAATATTATATACCATTCTCATTCTTTCTTTTTCCAAAAAAGAAAAAGAAAGAAAGAGTTTTGATGCATACATTTTTAGGAAAAAGAAAGAAAATTAGTTTGAATTTACTTTGTTTTGAAAATCTATAGATGAATGACTCGACGTAGGGATAGATAGAACGAGAAATGTTTTACCTTAATATCCCACCATAAAAATGGATATTATAAATAAAGAGCATTAACATTCTAGTTGCGAGACACTTTTCCTCCCAAAAGCACACGAAACTTTGAAGAAYTTCTCAAAAAATAAAATAAAGGGAAAGGTAATTAGAGAATATCTCAAAAGGAAATTGATATTCATCCTAGCATACAATGGCTAATGAGGAAGATCAAGAAGAAGTATTTGAATTTCTTATTAAGAAACCAATGTGGAACAAAAAWAAATAAAAAGACTAACCCCTCTACSTTACCTCACCTCCATGTCCGTATCCCAAAAGAACCTCACAATTTATTTGAATTTCTAATTATATGTAAGACCTATGACTACAAATCAGATGAACAAAAGCTCAATCTATTTCCTTATACTCTCAAAGACTCAACTTTGAGATGGTTCATGAGCTTGGAAGGAAATAGCATTACAATCTGGGATAAAATTAATAACATGTTTAGTAATAAGTATAGGGACTATTGCAAGGAAATAGCATTACAATATGAGATAAAATTAATAACATGTTTAGTAATAAGTATAGGGACTGTTGCAGAGAAAGGGATATTAATATTGAATCTTGAATGGTTTAACGCATCGTCATTAATATGAAGAATCGGTCAACGCAATAATGACCCTAGTCCCATTAATATGTTGAACTCAAGTCCTTAAATGAAGAATCGATCAACGCATCGTCATTAATGTTAACTATGGGTAAACTCATAACTAAATGAATGATTATCCATTGTAACCAGGTTGGTATGGACCACGTCTTGGTGCCATTTACGATGATTGACAATACCATTATTATCATGTACTTCATATATTCAATACGACGTGATAAGAGGACTCGATATTGTTTATTGTTCCAACATTGTTGAGTGCTGAAAGAGAGAGCTTTATGCTCTTCTCTGTTGAATAAAGGGTTTCAACGTTTACCTCTTTGTATTTGTAACCAGGCTTGTTCAATGTGACAGGCTGGTTAAACTCATTTTCATTATATAGATAGATAGATAGATATAAATAATATGAAAATGAGTTTAATCATTAAAAAAAAAAATGGATAAGAATATAATTATTTAAAAAAATAAATCATTTTAATATAAAAATCAAAACCAAATTTCGATGAATTTTTTCAGATATTATTCAAAAATGTAAAAAACAAATCCAAATTTTTTATGGGCTTTTCGAAATACCATCCAAGAACAAAACTAAAGGCTTCAAAATGAAAATAAATCATAAATTAAATTCTTTACCTCACAGTTTAGCATGAAGTCATTTTTGAAAGGTCATTGACCAAAACCATTGTAATCATATATGCAAACCATTGTTCAATCAACTATATCAAGTAAATGAATAAAAAAGGAGAAAATTGAGACAATCTACCTTCAACAACTACTTTTCGTTATGGTGTATTTCATTTTATAATTGAATGCATCTTTTATTCACTGTAATTAATTAATTAATTAATATATATATATATATATATAAGAATCGTTCTTTTGTTCCTTTGAAATAATAATTCTGAAATGAAACCATTAGATAGAAAAATATAATACAAATAAAATCCTACTATATATTTATATTTTTAGTGTGTATAAAAATTGATTATTTTAATTTCTTTTTAAAATATTTTAGGTAAAGAACATTTTACATGAATATAAATCTACATAGTATTCCATGTCTTCTTTTATTTCTCATTGCAATCTACGTAAATGAAAGCTTCTTACAATATTATCTACATGTATATAGATTTTTTTTATTTGAACACATTTTGCAATAGAAAAGAATTCATAAATATATATATTTGGTTATAATTAATATAAGAATAAAGAAAAGAAACATGTTTGAGCATGTTTTAATAATTTGGAAACAAATTGAATAGAAAACTCATTCCTACCAATCATAAATACGGACAATAACTATTATGTTGGTTTTTACTATTTTCACTCATCCATGGAATAATAATTTACTCTTTGTAACTCTATTCTTTAATCAATTTTTTTCTTTTTAATTAAAATAAATTAACAATAAAGATAGCAAAAATATTCCTCATCAATGTATATGATGATATAATTTCACATAAATCTTTTCCAATTCTTTCACATCATAAACTATAAAAAATTTAAATGCTTAAATGTTTCTAAACCTAGGTACATTACATCTTCTCCCCCTTGAATTGAACATCGTCCATCGTGCTCCAATCTAAGCATATCATCTCTAGAACATATTTGGGTATGTATTTCTCATGGCTTCCTCCATCTCCCAAGTATCCACCTCGGGACTTAAGTGCCTCCACTTCACTTTAACCTAAGCAATGGCTTGGTTCTATGACAAAAAAATTTTCCTGCAGAGAATACGTAGCGCTTCCACCTAGAACTCACCTTCAGGTTCCACCTGAATCACATTCCAATTTACAAAATGAGTTATATCATGTACATACTTCTTTAATAATGAAACATGAAATACATTTTGAACTTTTATATTTGTTGGATGTGCAAGATAATAGGCCACTAACCCTACTTTGGTGAGCACTTGAAATAACGCACAATACCATGGTGCCAACTTGGTAATGTTCCCCAATTTAAATGCATTGTTTCTAGGTATGAATTTAATATAAACATGATAGATCCTATATTAAATTATGCATGTGTTCTTTTTAAATATGCAAAGCTCATTTGTTTGTCATGTGCATTTTTCAAATTTTCTTTTTCTTTTTGAACAATTGTTTCCATTTATTTTAGCATATATAGGCCCAAAATAATCCTGTCAAGTGGGATGTCCCAACTAACATGTGTTTGAAACAATATTACATACATCACCTCAAAGGGACTCATATTTAAAGAGGATTGATAACCATTATTATATGCAAACTCAACCAAATGAAGGTACTCTTCCAACTTTTTGAGACAGTCCATCACATACATCCACAATATATCCTCCACAATTTTCTTAGTCCTTTCGGTCTGATCATCGGTTTGAGGATGATATGGTGTACTGAAATTCAAATGAGTATCCAAACGACTGAAAAAATACTTCCAAAAATTTGAAGTTAATTTTGTGTCCCTATTTGAAATTACAATCTTGGATATACCATGCATCCTAAAGATTTCCTTTATGAAAATTTGTGCAATGTTTATAGCTTTATGAGTTGATTTTACTAGAAGAAATTGTGCATATTTAGTGATTTTTTCTATTACCACCATAATAGAATCATTTTTTTTCTTAGTTTTAGGTAGTAGAATCTATGTTTATTACTTCCCATTTCCACTCTATAATGGGTATTAGTTGTTGGGTGACAATGCTCAGCTTTAACTTGTTGGAACCAAGGATAATTTTAAGGATGGAAATTTATATTAAAATGTAGAAAGATCGGCTAATCTTACTAGTCCTTAATATGCAAAATAAAAAATTGTTGAAGATAGTTTGTAAAAATATTCAAATTTCTAAAGATTTTATATATTTTCTATAAAATTTTCGCAATTTTTAAGGTAAAATAATTTTCTTCTATGGAATTTGGGCGAATCATTTTTAGAAAAAATTGAAACTGGAGAATCTTTTTTTGGGAAAAACCCATGGAAAATTATCCCATTTGTGAAATTTAACCCCTAAAATCATCTATGGTTGGCACTCAAGACACCTAGCAAGATATTCATCCACTCGAGTTTTCATTTAAGGCTAGAAATATTATTTTTTCAAATTTGTTATAGTCTTTTGGTAACCCAGTTGACCTAAATAAGGTTTGGGTGATTGCAAGCTAATGATGGTATCTGATGATGTGTTAGTGGCAATGAAAACCTAGAAAATAAACAATTTGTTAACTTGGAGGGATTATTCAAGGTACTTTTACCATGAAGCTGAATATGGTGTAAGAAGTTGAAACATAAGAAATTGAAATAGTTTTCCGAATATACAACTTTTATTCATAGAAGTTGTGAATAACTATGTATCATTTTGATGCAGGAGCATCCCTCATGACAAGAAAAACCAACGTGGAAGCAGAAGACAGCTGGAAAATGTCCAGCACAAGTTTTTGAATTTTTAAATTTTCCCTTGAAGTTGATGCGCAAACATAAATGAGATCATTTAATTTAGGCGCCTTGGTAAAAATGTAATCAAACCTCGAGCCATACGCTCGCGTCTGAGATAGACAGAGGCATTTATAGTAGTAGATGCAGGTAGATAGAATTGAATTCTTAGATTAGACAGTTTGAGAGTCCAGGAGGGGAAACGGATATAGACACCCTCATTTGTATCATTGAAAAATAGTTCATGAAGAGTTAGAAGACTCTAGAGAATAGGAGAGAAACAGAGAACTGTCGAAGAACACCCATGTACAGATCTTGAATTAATAGAAGAAATTGATTCAGATTCATGGTTGTTGTGTTATTCTCCGTGTATGTGTGTTGAATGCTTTGCTTATGAATATCACTTCCTGTTATGCATTTGTTATAATACTGTGTGTATGATTTCATGCGTTAAGATCAGAATCTGAGAGGAAATGGGGTGAGTTACAATTGTTTCTCTTTTGAGCAAGGATTCCTGAAAGGAGTGCAGTTGAAGTTGTCCCTAAGGGGTGCGTTGAAAGAAGGCTCAGAGATTTAACTCTTGTTCCCATACCACCAGGAGTGAGATTGGGTTATACAAGCCGTGCAAGGAGTGCACAGGCTAAGGAGAGTCTCAGTTGTGACACTAAGCGAAGTATTGAAGGACTGCTGCTACGGGCATACACAGAGCCAAGGAAGCTCGAACAGTTGAAGTGTTTGCAGGCTTGCCGCAAGGAGTGCATGCAAAGAACCTCGTTGAGGTTCGAGAAATTTAGAAAATCTCAGGAAGGGTAGGCCTCTGAGTCGCTGAAGATCAGCGTAGATAAGTGTGACTTGAAGTTGGGAAGAAACGTCGCAGGTTGGCGAAAAGGCGAAGGAATCTTGTAGATAGATACTCTTTTTTATTTCGTGGATTACCCAAGGAAGAACGGACGGTCGAAATTTTCTGAAGAGATTTCGCGAAGTTGTGAGGATCGTCAGATCTTGCAGAGGTGCAAGGAGGTTATGGCGAGAATATTTCGAAGAGTTTGAAGCTCAAGAGGGGCAGGGCCGTCGATTCCGAGTCACCAGAGCCGTAGGATCTACACGTGGTATCGTGTATCGGGGACTCGTGAGTTGAAGCCCCAAAGTTGTGCAGCAAGAGCAGTGATATCGCGAGACGCGATATCACTACAAGATCAGAGTCATGCATTGAGGAGGACACGTGTAAGGAGATTCTCTCATCTCGTAGACTCGGACATTGGAGGACCGAAAGGGCAGTCCTTTGGCTTCGCGAGCAGCGAAGTGGAAAGGAGGCTAAGAACCGTCCATCTAAGGAGGACAAGTGGTAGAGATCGAGAGATCTCGCGAACTCGGGAGTTCGCAGGGTGAAATCCCAAGTATTGGGTATTGAGAGTCGCGAGGCGCGAGGACGTGAAGCGGCGAAGGAGCGAGAGGATTGTAGCCATCCATCTGAGGAGGACAGGTGGAGAGAGATCGAGAGATCTCACGAACTCGGGAGTTCATAGGTTGAAAGTCCAAACATTGGTTACTCCAAGTCGGGAGGTCGTGAGGCGCGAGAAGGAGGATAACCATTGGAACCTCAACCTATGAACCTCGTGAGAAAAAACATGAGGATCTGGGCGCGGGGATCGTGAGATTGTGAGAGAGCGATATCCCGACAGCTGGAGGATAGTGTGGCCCATAGCAGAGTCGGCGAGTGGAATACATGTGGCATGAAGCCCTCGGGATCTCGCCACAGGAAGTCCTGAAGTATTTGTGTTAGGATTCATGAGTCGTGAAGTGTCGAGGAGTCGAGGTTCGTGCGGACGCATGGCAGAGCATAAGGTGGGACCGCGCGGCCGATGGTTGGAAACGCGTTGGCTGGAGATAGAGTCAGCATTTCATTGAATTCTCGCATCTCGGGGACTCGAGAAATAAGAGGGTGAAAGCTCGACGGTTCAACCCGCGAGGTTGCGAGGTTGCGAGACGCACTAACATTTAAGCCTAGCCCACGGTTTCATGTGGTGAGGGCACTAGTAAAGGAAGGAGCTATACCCGTATCGCCGGATCGGGTATCGCAAGATTTGAAAGGAAAATTTGGAGGCCTTGAGTCACGAACTCGCGAGATAGCGAGATTTAGCTGATCTCCTGGTGGTAAAGGGGAGACCTCGGGGGAAGATTGTTGTGGGTGTAGGTTTCTCGATAGGGAAATATAAGAACCTTCGAGTTCTTCGGGCCGAGAAGAAGAAGGTCCTGTGAGAGAAGACGTGTTTGGGTGGAGCGCCCTCTTCGTCAAGTGGTATCAGAGCCTATTACTTGTCTGTATATTTCAGGCAAGAGAGGCAGGAGTAGATAAGAGAGCAGTCGGATACACACGTCAAGTGGTATCAGAGCTTAGGAGAGGTTCTTTTCTTTCTGTAGAAAAGAAAAATGAGAATTCACCATGCTGCCAAGAAGAAGGGGTAGACAATCAACCAATCCAGAGGAGGAAAGGGAATTGTCCAGAGAAAGAGGTAGGCAAGTACAAAATCCAGACGTGGAGAGAGGAATGCGAAATCTTTGTGCCAGAATGGAGGACATGGAGATAAAACAACGGCGCAATGCTGATGCAGGAGATATCAGTGAATCTGAAAACGAAGATGATGCTGGAGATGAAGAAGAGGAAATCCCAGCGGAAGATGCAGCCAATGAGCATTTAATTAAGGCTATCGCTCAGATGAGTTCGAAAGCAAATATGGACATTCCAGTTTATGAAGGAAATTTGGATGCAGAAGAACTGCTAGATTGGATTAGAGCTCTTGTCACTTACTTCGATTATGAAGATATCAAAGAAGATAAGAAGGTCAGACATGCCATCACAAGATTAAAAGGACATGAAACCTTGTGGTGGGATGAACTGCAAGATGATAGGTGTTTCCAAGGCAAGTAGAAGATTAAGAGCTGGGACAGGATGATTGCAAAGATGAAGGCAAAATTCGATCCCAGGGATTATAAAATTTCTCTGTTCAGGAGGATGCAGAACCTGAGACAGAAGTTGATGACAGTGAAGGAGTATACTAAGTAATTTTACAGGTTGAATATCAAGGTAGGTCATCGCGAAAGTAATGACGAAAAGGTGGCCAGGTACATAAATGTCCTGAGGTATGAAGTTCAGGATGAAATAAGTATGGAAACCATCCGAACGGTGGAGGATTCTTACCAATTCTCTCTGAAAGCTGAGGAGAAGTTGAGCCGTAAACAAAGTCAGAGGTTCCAAGGCAGAAGTCAACCCAAAGGCAAATCAGTTGCCCAAGAGAAATACCAGAAGCCCAAGGATGACTGGAAGAAACCTCAGACTCAGACAGAGAGAGGTGGAAGTTCGTAGCGAGGGTGATATGATGAACAAAGAGGACAACATACTAAGCAGAGAGGAGGATATGATGATAATAATAGGTTTCCTCGTACCATAGGTAGAGGAAGAGGAAGAGGTGGAGTAATCACATGCTTCACATGTGGAAAAAATGGACACAAGTCATTCGAGTGTCCAGAGAAAAAGAAAGAAACTAGAGAGACTCACATCACCAAGGCACAAAGGTGAGATGTTGAGGCAGAGTACGCTGAAGGCGGAAGATCTCTAGTGATACGGAAGGTCCTTTTGATGCCAGAAAAGGAGATGGAAAACTCAGTGCAGAGGAACAATATTTTTAGGACTGCTTTCAAGACCAAGGATAGAGTGTGCAAGGTCATCGTGGATAGTGGAAGCACTGATAATCTCGTTTCAACCAAGATGGTAGAAAAGTTGGAGCTGGAGACAATTGATCACCCGAGTCCATACAAAGTTTCATGGCTACAGAAGGGACATCAAGTAAATGTCACTTAACAGTGCTTAGTTGACATTAGGATAGGAGGATATAATGATAAAATTTTATGTGATGTTATTCCTATGGATGTCT
>SNQJ01S0009873.1:71322-92161 GCA_010110895.2 Picea sitchensis | reverse complement strand
CTACGAGATGACCTTCCTGCATTGCTTAGCAGAGATCAAGGAAATAGCATTAGGTTGGACTGCCTCGGGTATCCTGTACAATTTATTGTTCAAAGTAATAATAACACTACGAGGCCTAGACTCATATACATCATGACGTTTCCATAAATAAGGTTGGCCCAAAATAACATCACAAACTTCGAGAGGAGCAACATCACACAATACCTCGCCTTTGAAGGGCTTGATGTCATACGACAGTCACCACTATTGGCTGACACAAAGATCACTTCCTTGGCAGAGCCATCCAATGGTGTAGGGTTGTGGGTGAGACGTTGTTGGCAGGGTGAATAGCTTGATGACCTCTGTTGATATGAGGTTCTTCTGGCTACCTCTATCAACGATGAAGTGCAGTGGGGTGCCTTTTACCCACTTCTGTGAATGGAAGAGGCACTCTCCTTATTCTGGCTCATCTGGTTCACCAGGCTGGAGCTTGGCGGTAGAAATGGTGGCACTAAGTTTTGTGTCAATGATCTGTCTTCCCCTTTCTGGTTATGTCTCAGAGTCAGAATCTGCATCTGATTCAGGGGCTTTCACTTCGGCCACCAACGACTGCTTTGAGCGGTAGTCAGCAGTGTTATGCCAAGGGATCTTATGAAAGTTGCACCACTTCCCAGTATCTTTCTTTGTCTTTTCGGTGTCCTTCATTTCTTGCGTCTTGTACTGGTTGTCTTGATACTGTCCATCTTTTCTCTGTCCTTTGTTTGGTGGGTTGGGGCCACCCTTTCTTGGATTTTGTTGTGATGGGTTCCTAGGCCCAAATTGTCACGTCTTTTGTTTGAGCTTCTGCTCGATTTTGACGGCATATCGGTAGGCCGTGCCCAAGGATAAGATGTCCAGAAATTCTATTTCGGTCTGGATGAATCTTTGATACCCAACTTGGTGCACAAGGTATGGAAGATATTTGTGAAATCTGGCACTGCTTGGTCTCTTTCTTGCTGCAGTGTGGTCCATTTGGTATATAGGTCGTCATAACTTCCGATAGGGTAGTATTGTTCCTTAATAGCATCCCTGAAGGATTCCCAAGTGGCCATGATTGAATATAATGAGGTTTCTTCTGTTTCCTTTTTCTCACAGAAAGTTTCCCACCAATATTTGACATGGGGAATGGCTTTGAGGAGCACAAAAGTAATCTTTTCCTATTCAAAAATTTATGAACAGAAAAATACCCTTCTAGTAGATTCAACCACTTGTCTACAACATCTGCGTCTATCTTACCTTCAAATATAGGACTATCAAAGTTTATTTGTACCTTGAAGTGGGCGACACCTCCGTTCGAAGAAGATGCGTCGCCTGTTGGTAGTCGCCGAAGGATTTGTGCGAAACTATCCATCATCTTGTTCCTCTGTTGCATGAGGGATTCCTCAATCAACATTTTGAAAGGATCTCTTGTCCTATCATCTTTCTTTTCTCCTTCCATGGCAGGTCGCTTGGGTGTTTGAGATCTTTTTCCCTCAAGAGAAACAAGCTCGAGACCCAACTCTTTGTACTCCGACCTCGTTTGGGACATGCATTAAGACGACAAGGAGAAAACCGCTCTGATACCACTGATACAAATTTTATGAGTAGAACGAAATGAATACAGATTATTAATAGGTTCTTAACAAAAAATAACAGAGATACAGTAAAACTGGTTTTCTATTCAATAACGAAATAAGTTGAAACTGTAAAATGCAGCGGAAACAAGCTTGTTGGAATGGTGGTGACTTATCTCTGAGAAGAGATGTGACAGCAGTGCGCATTCACAAGAAGAAAATTACAATGAGCCTCTGGAGGCCTTTTTTTACAATAATCAAGAATGCCAAAAACCCTAGACATCCAAAAACCTAACCCTAGGAGATGAAGCGCCAAAAGTCTTGTGGGCCCCGTTTGGGTAAGCTAGTACATCAACTTCATGGGGTCGTAACTTTTGCATACGATCTCTGTTTTAGGCGTGTGATAGCCCGTTGGAAAGGTATGGTCAAGGAGATTCATTTTGGGGGCTCAATCATGCCTTTGGATATCATTGAGGAGATCTATACCGAAAAACCTTCATTTAGGCCCTCAAAATAGCCCCAAAAGTAAAAACTGCTAAAAATAGTAAATTGCCAAAAATGTCAGAAAGTTGTTTTGAGTCAGTTGGAAAATGTGGGTGGCCACTGATATCCATATGGATCAATAGCGTATTTTATATCCTCCATGGATCAAATATCATGGGCAGTTTATGAAATGAACATAATACCTAAGAAATAACAAGAGTTTAAAGCTTTTATCACTTACCATTTATGGAAATGATAGTAACTTGACAACACTTAGATCGAACAGATGCAATCACTTAGTTCTCTAAGAGCTCTTGTTGCACAAATATTTATAATTCCTTATGAAAAAAAATGGTAAAATGAAAGAGTTTAATTGGGTTCAAACAACTTGTCCCTACCAGTCCCATCTAAATCCACCACAATCGAGTAAAACAAAATCCTTGAGGATCCTTTGGAATTAAATTCGTCATTAGCACCATGCTTTCGGATTTAATGAGATACCTTAATCGATGGTCCAAAAGAGTGTTCAATCAGTATATCAGTAGTTTTTAATAGTGGTTTTTTGTCTTGCAACGACTATTAATATCAAGAGTCGGGGAAACATTCTTTCTTATGGCTTGACAGACCTATCTCAACATTTAATTTACAATCCCGATGAATATGAGTGTTGGAAGTCATGTTAGTGTGATATTCATGGTGAGTTTTTGGAGATGTTGATGTGGTGTTCAAATCATTTAGCATGGATTTTGGTGCCTCCCTCGGCCAATCTGGGATGATTAGATAGCAAAAATATGCAATGAATGAGGTCAAAAACAAAAGGCATCCTAAAACCCTTATTGTCAAATATGGATGGTTTAGATCAAACACAAAGATAGCATGGAGGTCTAGGATCACAACTCATTCACCTGAGATCAATCATCGACAGTATTTTTCATGTGTCACTTTGAGAGATTATGGGTTGTAATTCTGACGTGCTATCGGCCTTACCTTTATGATGATCAATCATCAGTAGATTCATTCATGCATTGAAAAGTGTATTTTTTTGTCTTGGTTTTTCGATGACGTTAAGATATCGGTGATAACCGGTTGAAAACTCATAGATACTAATACACATACTCATATTTTGTGATAACAACCAATGTAACGTCTATGTCACTGAGTTAAAACCTCGATTACTTCCTTTGACCTTATCCTCAACATATCTAGTGCCTCGATGAATGATGCAAATTGCTCTCGATGTCAAGGAGCATGATGTGGCATGAATGATGTGACTCATCTGACATGCATTGATGACATGACTTGATGACTTGGCCTACCTAGGTGACATGGCGAGGTGTCATGGAGGTACGAGTGTTCTGTAGTTAATAATGTGTCAATGGAAAATATGAATATCCACATGATGACTTATAAATTAAAAGCGACATTTCATATGCTTACATGGCTTCATCATACATCAGAATTGAGTGGAATTCATCCTTAAGTAATCAATGTTTGGAATGGTATTCTCATTAGGATTTTTTAATCACGATTTTGAGGAAATTTTACTTGTCATCATCGGGGCTTGGGCTCACCCTAAGCTTATTCTGTGATGTAAACTGCAAGTTTTCACAAGTGATGCCCGACGTTTATTTGCATCCACACTCTTAAGAGGTGTCTATCAAGAATTGGAAAAAGTCAAGTATTGTGAGGACTTTCGATAATCTTTGAAAATATTAAGTGTTGAAGACCCCTTTTTTCAACATCTAAACTCTCTAGGCTTCTCTTTCTTCTAGTGACAATCTATAGCCATCTTGAGACTTGTCTAATATGACAAAAACAAAATAAAAACCCCAAAAACCGATCATGGACATCTTAAAATGAAAGTATAAGGATGAAATCAAAGAAAATTGGTATCCTAAAATTTTGGAAAATTTGAGTGTGTGTTGAGTGCTCAACACATGGGAAAAAAAAAATTTAAACCATTTACTGCTTCTTTATTCTTGAAACTGCTTCTTGTTTTTTGAAGGGTTTTTATTTGGTAAAAAATACTTTTTACACTTGTAAAAATCAATACTAAAGTTAGTTATGAGGAGGTTGTATGCGTGCCACTTGTTTGACCTTTTCTTCACATTGGTACCTTTACATATTGACACATATTCTTTCATTCCTTTCCCATTGGGTACTCTTGTTTACCTAGCTTCCTTGTCACCTCATCCAAATACGTATACCTCTCATATGATGGTTGAGAAAGATTCTTAAAAATCGTCCTTAAAGTGTACACCAATGCAAAATCACCAGTCAACATATTTATCACATCCTTCCTTTTTAGGGGTCCTTCAAGCGTTCAAACACACTATCATCATTCCTCCTATCATCCAAGAGATCTTGATATTTTTTGGGGGGTATAGGCATCAATTTCCATAAAAAAGTTAGGCAATCCATAGTTGATCACCTCACTAAAGACTTTATTGAAATAGTCAATCTCTCTAGTAAGCTCATGTCCATGGTTCTCTATGTTTTGCATGATTCTCCTCTTCTCCAATTCCCTTTTGGAATCCATGATGGGGATGGCTTTGTCCTCTATATTCAGGTATCTAAGATCCTCCTTAGACCATCTATTTAAACACTTTATTATATTATTTCTCTTCTTGGATCAATTTGAATTGGGACCAATTATGAAAGATTGTAGTTGATATTTGATCACAAATCATGTGTTTGTCTGCCTTCACGACTTATTTTCCTATAACTGTATATTTTTCCCGAGTTAGTTCGTGTTTAACCTTATCTTTAGCTACATTCACCTTACCCAAGAGGACCTCTATGATCTTGATCTACTTTTCTAACTCTATGGTCCTATCCATATTGAACTTGAGATTATTTGTAATAGTGATAAGCTCCACTTCCTTCACACTTAAGTTTGACAGGACCTTGGATAGGCCCTCATCTCTATCTAAGAGAATAAATTGCACTTTAGATTACTTGCCTATGGGTGAAATCACGAAGTTGGGTAACACTTTTGTGAGAATTGGGTTTCCAAAATTCCTACTGACATTGTTTCGGTCGAACTTATAATACTTCTTTCTGTCAAAATCCAAATATTTTCGGTGAAACCTTTGGACGTCAAATCAAACAGTACGAGGATGATGGCCCTAATTGCCATGTACCATATTAGCTGGATGGATTTTTTTTCCAGTAAATATTTTCGACAGAAAGTTGTTTCAATCGAAAGATTCTTTCATGCAAAAAAACAATTCGGCTGAACATTGTTTCGGCCAAAAGAATATTTCGGTCCAAAATAGTTTTCTCCCAAAAAAATGTTTATATATTACCCGCACATCTCCCAACTCACAATTTTCCAGAATTGTAGATGTAGATTGGTTGATAGGTTGGTGTGGACATTATCGTTGTTGGTTGGTGCTAGATGATGTAGTTGCAGGAGGACGTTGTAGTTGGTAGTTGGTGCTGGTGTTTTTAGTTGTGGGCAATTTCTATGGGCGATTGCTATGGGAGATTTTTGTTGGCAGTCATTGCAGGTAAATATATCCCATCCAATTGAATTTGTTTTACATTTTTACAGTTTTTTTTGTTTGTTTTATAGTTTTAGGAGGTTGACAGGACCATATTCGGCCCTTTCCATTGATATGTATATATAAATCTGTATCATTACAGTTTTAAATTTTATGGTTTACAGTTTAAAAGTTCATCAAAATTCCATTGAATTCTCATATTTTTAATATATTTCTTTTAAAATGAGGGAAAAATTTATAATATATTTTGGATTAGTTTTGTTTAATATAATTTAAGATTTCATGTGATGCATACTCAAATCGGTGGTCCTTACGGAGGTAGATTTCGGGTATATTTTCATTCTTGAGAAGTATTGTTATTAAATCATTAAAAAAATTTAATGATTAAAGAATTAATTTATTTGTTTTAACACTTTATTTCTATGGTAGAATTTGGGTCTGTCCCTATGCATGGAAAGGGCCAAATTCGACCATGTCCATGCATAGGGACATGCCTGAAATCGGTTCCTAACATACATTACCAAGATCTAACATAACATACAGAGTAACATAAAAGTCTAATAAAAAACCAAAAGGAAGATATAAACCATATCTAGAGCCTAGATACATGAAAGAGTTCATTTGGATGAAAACAATTAAACTATATAACAAACAAGGTAGCATACACGTCTAATAAGAAAACAACAAGATGGCACAAAGGACATCTACTACCCAGACAGAAAAATGAACCCACTTGGACCAGGATCATTATATTGAATCCTTATAGAATGCCACTTTGTGCTAAAACACAAGACGACGTCCAATCTATCTGGAATTCCAAATTCACATGCTGCAACAAAAAATACTATTAAATAGTTGGCCAATGCAACACGTACAATGGTAAATCGAGTCAATTAGGATGATATGGTATCCCTTTCCTTGGTTTTTGTTATACTAATCAACAATGATTTCCATCACACAACAATTCAAGTACTAACTATATTATGATAAATATCTCTAACCCTCGTTACATTAACTAGATAATAGAATGTTGTTAATTGTTGCAAATGAGAGGCTAATTTTCTGCTTCTAGGGAAAATCTTTTGTGAGGAGGTAACCACCATATAGATGTAGAATTACCACTGTGAATTTTAAATGTAATAGAAAATTCTGGGAACAAACCATACAACTTGCAAAAAATTGAAGTCCACTTAATTAGTTCTCTCTACGTGTATAAGGTGTAGGTTAAAGAATATGCACCCTTTTCCAGCATGTTTTCTAGCTGAAATATGATTGTTCATCTATGTTCCACCTAAAAATGTGTTTTTCCAACTTTTCCAAACTGACTTGGTGTCTTTGGGATTTCAAACGTTTAGGTGCACATGAATTTTCTTTGGAGAGGGTCCCTCGAGCAACAAAATATCCACCATATATTCCAACAGAGATCCATAGACATATAACCCTGTCTTGATTCTATTGTAGTATACGAGTTGAGGGGAAGAGCCTTTATTTTGTACCTTACATGCATTACTTAAGTTCATTTTATTGTGTGAAGTTGTCAAACATAGTAGCTCATTCCCAATCCACAAGTTAGAGGGTCCCACAACTTAAGAAGAAGTTTCAGTTGCATTCAAGGTGAAAATAGTAATCGACCTGAAATCAGTTGCATTTGATCTTGTTGAAGCACCCTCAGTAGTTGCATTTGATCTCCTAGGTTGACAGGGTCGAATACGACCTTGTCCATGTACAGGGATAGGTCAGAATTCGAGCATGTACTTGTACATGGACAGGGTCGTATCCGGCCTTGTCCATTGATATGTATATATAAATCTATATCATTACAGTTTGAACTTTTATGGTTTATAGTTTAAAAGTTGGTTAAAATTTCATTGTATTCCCGTATTTTTAATATAATGTTTTTAAAAGGGGGAAAAATTATAATATCTTTTGGATTAGTTTTGTTTAATATAATTTAAGATTTCATGTGACGCGTAAGCAAATATATGGTCCTTACAAAGGTATATTTGGGGTAGATTTTCATTCTTAAGTATTGTTATTAAATGATTAAAATGTTTTAATGATTAAGGAATTAATTCATTTATTTTAATATTTTAATTCTATAGTATAATTTGGACCTATCATGTGCATGGACACGGTCGAATTTGGCCCTGTCCATGGACAAAAATAGTCATGAATTTGGCCTTGTCCATGCATAGGGACATGCCTGAATTCATGCATATCCCTGTGCATGGACAAGGATGAATTTGTCCATATCCATGTATAGGTACATGGAAGATTTTCATAGTGATCTAGGACCCTCAATTTTGTTCATACACTAGATTAAATTTAATTTAATGCATGTTGGAAATTAAAATTTAGATTTATGTTTGTAATTTTGTGCATTTTCAACATTCAATTACTTTAGAAATTTGTTTAGTGTAGAAAATTTCATTTCTAGATTTGTTTTGAGTCTAAAAAACATCATTTTCCAATCCAAGTAGACTCATTTACTTAGTTTTTATGTACTTTGGAAATTGATTTCAATTTCTATTTTAGATTTTATGAATTGATATCATTGAATATAAGTAAAAAATTTACATTTCTAGATAATGTTTGAGTCTGAAAAAAAAATTCGAGATCTTACTTTAAGCTCATTTTGTAGACATTGCATTCTATAATAAATTCTATTGATTTCCTTTATAAATTTATCCATCTTTCACTCATATTTGATGCAGAAAATTTATATTTCAAATTATATTTGAATTCCATACTTTACTTTTCCTTAAACTTCATTCTTTTTTCACAAATATGAAATCAACTTACTTCACACATCACATAAATTCAAATATGATACACTCTAAGTATATCAGTCATACCTATCCTACTTTAGACTTGTTCATCATTTCTAATATGAAAGATACCTCATTGGACACACATAAAACATATTGCAAATCAAACTTAACTTGAGTACTTGAACACTTTAATCAACCTTTTAACCTTGGACTTAGATTTCCCTTAGGGAAGCCCCAATTGTGCCCTTTCCATGTAATTCAGGCCTATCCTTGTACATGGACCGAGCCAAATTTATCCCTGTCCATATATTTAATTTCCACTTGTACCTTAAACTTATACATCATTATTGTTAAGAAAAATGAAAAAAGCCCTCATATCAAACTAATTTATTTTATTTTTGCAAAAATGAAGATTATAGTGATTTGTTTCTACATATTAAAATAGGATTCTTTAAGTTGATTAGGATTGATGTTTCTTTTTATTTTAAGCATAGGATCCACCAACTACCACAAATATGATATGCATGAGTCCACTAACACCTTGGATCAACTAGAACCAAACATTAGACAAGTTGATAAACAAATATTGTTAGATGATTTCATTTTTATGTTTTAAAATTTCATCAATACTTTATTGAATTCGATCATGTCCTTGTACATGGACAGGGCCAAATTCAGGCATGTTAATGTACAAGGTTAGGCCTGAATTTGGCCCTATACATGTACAGGGATAGCCCAAAACTCTACCATGTCCATGTACAGGGACAGGGTGGAATTCAGGCCTCTCCCTGTACATGGACAGATTGGAATTCATGGTTTTCCTTATATATGGACAGGGTCAAATTCTGCCCTGTCCCTATACAAGGAAAATGTTGAATTAGACCCTGTCCATGTACAGGGGAAGGATCGATTTCATTATCATTCATTCAGGTAAATATATCCTTTTCCCAGTTATATAATTTTTTAGTTATTTACAATTTGTGTTTTAGGAGGTTGACAGGGCCAAATTAGGCCGTGTCCATGTATATGGAGAGGCCCGAATAAGTGCAAGATCATGTATTAATTACTTGAATGACTTCAAAATGATTCTGTTACTTTGAGTTTTCTATGTATTTGTCTGTGAAAAATATAGAAACCACTCATATAGTTAATCATTGTGTGGGTTTTTTGTTTTTGGTTTATTTTGTTTCTTGGTTAAGTACCAAGTCGAGATAATGTGTGACCCTCTTCTCTCTCGAAATGGTCCATGAGACCTAGGATTATTTAATAAGGGAATGATCACATCATTGATCTTCATCATATGTTGGAATGATGAAAGATTATAAGTAAATATCATGAGAATCATATGGACATTCTGTCATTAAAGAAGAACTTAATTGTTGACTTTGTCTTGAAATCACCCTTTCTTGAGTTACGCCCCCCTTAATTGTTGTGTGGGTTTTTGGATTTGTTCTCTGCTTCTACACAAAGAAAGTTAACCGCATTGACTTTGGAAGAATTTAATTGTTGACTTTGTCTTGAAACCACCCTTTCTTGAGTTACGCCCCCCTTAATTGTTGTGTGGATTTTTGGTTTTGTTATTTTCTTCTTCCTAAAAGAAGTTAGCTTCCTTGGCTTTGGATCCCCTCTAATTGACTTGTTTTTTTCCTTGTTGATTTTTATGATTTAACAATTAATATTTTGTGTTATAAAATATCATTTGTTTAAATTATTTAATTATTTAATTGAGTGGCTGTGACCCCTCTAGGATAGTTCTTCTTGGTGTATTAAGCCACTGTGGGATTACCTCTCCAACCTATTTTTGTTGCTAGCCCCTAAGGGTCTTCTCCATCTTTCCATAGATCTCTTGCTCATTGTTGTTTGGCGATTCTAGTTCTTCTTGCTGGTGTCTCCCTCCTCATTTTTTTTTCTTGTCACCCTACTCATCTCCTTGATAATGCCACCCTGTGTATGTTTTCATTGTCCTCTTCTATTGCTTGTGCCACCTATTTATGTTCTTGGTTAGTATTTTGATATTTTACACTAAATCTTTGTCTTGGGAATTTGTTCCAAGTGTCATGATGAGATATACCCTAAGGGTTTGATCAATGATCCGTTGAAGCTTTTTCTGAGCATATATCTAAGAGGATAGCAACAACATATCATGTAATATTGTTTCTTGTTTTAGTTTTAAGTGAATGTTTTGTCAGTGATTGTTTTTAGGCTACTAGATTATGGATCAAAAGTTTTAATGTATTGTTCATTGTAACATACAAGTAGCTATTGTTTAGAAATTAAAATAAATATTTCTTTTCTAGCTAGTTATATTTTTTTCCCTTAAATTTTAACATGTTACACATAGATTATCTTAAAATTTACCTTCTACAATTTACACAGATATAGATTATCTTCTACATCTTACATTTTTTTTATATTTAAATATTTTCATGTTCATTATATATAACATCATAGTAAAAAATATAGTTGTTCTAGTTTTTTCAATATATGTCTTTGATGCTTTGAAATTGTTATAAATTCTTAAATGCTTGTTTTATAAAATTAATATTTCCAGTTAATGTTTCTATAACTTATGAACTTTCATATTCATGAATTTTGAAAGGATAGATATCGAGACGATATGTCTAGACAAGAGTCTCCAAAACTTCCTCGCAAATACTCTAGGTTATCCCATGAAGGAAGAATAAGAACCCCTTCTTTGACTGACACTATGAGTGACCAACGACAATCTAGTCAGACGAGGCGATTATTAAATAAATCTATGAATAGATCATCTCGAGAATGTGCTCAAAATAGTTCTATGGATGCAGTTTTCTTAGATAGGTTGCACATTAATACTCCAACACCAAAGAATGTAGAGAATGCATCACGGCAAGAAAATATGCTTGGTAATTTTTTTTTATTTTTTATTTTCATGTATTTATGTTTATGTTTAATATATATATATATATATATTAAATTTTTTATGTTAAATTATGTTGTTGTTAAATGTTGTAATTACTTTCAAATGTGTATGTGTAGACAATGAGTTTAATGTGAGGGAAAATAATGAAAGAGAGAGTGGGTATCATGATTATTCCAATGTTGGTAAAGAGGGTGAAGGTGGATTCAAGGAGTGTTATCCAAAAATAGAATATTACATGCCTACATCCACCTATCCCTCAGATGTTAGTGATGATCTTCCTTGGGAAGGTATTATTGAAGCAATGACCCTTGAGCGATGCTCAGGTGTTAAAATTAGGATGAAAAATGATTTGAGGAGCTTCGATATCCCTCGGGAGAGTAAGAAAATCTTGGATTTTTTTTGCATTCATTACAAAACTTTATGGATTCATATTAAAAGATGGGACCAACAACTGATATTTTTATCGATTTGATGAGGAGATGAAAGTCGGAGGTGACGGGCCTTGATAAATGGGACGTAGTAAAAAATAGATTTTTAAAAGAAGATAAAAAAATTATGTTCAATTTCAAAGAGGGGCCAAAGAAAAAGATGTTGAAAATGAAATATTTTAAGCACCCCAACATGGGTAGGACAACTTTAGAATATATTTTTTGCAGCATATGGGAAGTTGTTGTGGAATGATGAGATTCCACATTATATTGCTAAAAACTTTTATATAGATTTTTTCATGGACATGCACCCTGATTATACCAACCTACACTTCAATTATTATGGGGCTGGTAAAGGATGAACATATAATAGAACATGGGCATATCGAAATGCAGCATTACATAGGCCTCTATGACCTTTAGTATCTCGTTCAGCAAGGGTATTTGTCTCACATTTAGATATGTGAGCTACATCATAGGTTTGAAAGGAGGCTAGGAATGCAATCAAGGAAAATTTGGAATCAATTTTTTATGGTGTTGATGTTGGTTTGAGTCGTCAAAGAGCGAAAGCCAATTCTCAAACAAATTTTGTTTACAAAATAGATGCGGAGATAGATACCATGTTAGTAGAATATCTTGAGTATGAATTTTTTGTCATATTGGTTGGAAGGAGTTCATTTAGAACGATGAACCAAACATTGGATTGGTATTTGTTATAGTTAGTATATTTTTTATGCATTTGAGGATAGTTTATTTGTATTTTTAGATCTATATACATATCATTGTATCTTTAGAAATAATTGAGTCGATATCATCATTAGTTGTAGTTTGTTCATTTTTTAAATGAATCTCCAATAAATAGGGGACTTGATTCCACGAGTTTGAATTTTGGATGGGTTGAATCAAGAATGTGTTTTCTAATATCCACATATGAGCACTTTAGTTGTCCAATATCCAATATTTTGAATAATAAACAACATGAAATTTATGTTTTTGTATAAATGTGAACACATTCAATCCTAGATTTAGTTCTTAGTTGTGTTTTTCACATATCCCTGTTCCATATCCTACTACTTGGGAAGTCTTGTTCCAATTTTCATTGCGAGAGTTTGAAGAAGGTGGGGTTCACAGGTATCATTGCATATTGAAAACAATTTTAGTTATATATGAAAATTGCAATGTCATTTAAATTATTAATTTAAAATAAAAATGTATTAAACAACATATAATTTATTGAATCTTAGGGTATGGTGGGTATAATTTATTGATATTCAGGTTGGCACATCACAGGTATTACATGTTTCAAAATTTAAAACTATAATTTAATGTGTTAAATTCTTTTAATTTTAATTTCAAATGTACAAATTTGAAATGTGTTATATAGGGAAATGTGGAGAAGAGTGTGTCTGAGAGTGTACTTGAACCAAATGTGGAGAAGGGAGTGCAGGAGATTGGGATTGAGAAGGATGCATCCATACATGGGAAGGATGCATCTATTCATGGTGATTCTTAAATGTATGTTCATTGAACATTAGTGAGTTTTAATTTTCTTTTATGTTGGGCCTTTTATGTATAAGTGATCAAGCTTATGTTTGTCGAATATGCTTGTTTTCCTTACTTTTTTCAAATTTTTGTTTCATCAACTTTTTAGTTTAGCCTTTCCTATTCATAGGGTTACTCAACTAATGTCTATATAACTTTTCAATGATTTGATCAATTATTTTGAAATATATAGAACTCTTGTATAAGCTTATTGTCATCTAAAATGATACATTCAATATTATTTATGTTTAGATCATGATGAATGCCTAATTTTGAACTTGAACATTTGATTATTTGAGAACAAACTCTATCCCACATCAGAAAACAATAAGTTTCTAAATATTTTTCAATTGCATTCCTTGCCTTCTTATCCAAGAATGGCGTAACATGGAGATTTGTGTTTTATGCATACAACGAAGTGAATTCCTTCTTGGGTTATTATCAAACTCTTAAATAATTGCTTACTAACCACAAAAACCAACATTCAAGTAGATTTACAAATAAGTCATGTGCATGCATGATCTCACTTATGCTTAGATCATGACGAAGACATATTTCAAAGAGAATTTGATTATATGTAATATGAATACATCCCATGTAGAAAGATGAAAGATTTAAATGGTTTTTGAAGAATGAATTAATATATGTGCAGATTTTTGTTTTATGCATGTACATGAAAGATTATATGAGAACATATATGATCTACAAAAGATTCTTTTGTTTGTCTTTCAAGGACTAATTTTCTACTTGCAATATTTCCATAGTATTATGTCTTTCCAATAATATTTGGTACAATTGATCCTTCTCTTTATGACTAATTTGTAATTTTGGATTTTGGACATGTTGTACCTATGTAATATTAATCTTATTTTCTAAGACCTTGATATCATTATCTTTTTAGTTCATCAAGTCTCCCACAACTTTGGAATTTTTTGGATCTTCTCCCAAGGAAATAATATTTCTCTCTAGTTGAATTGTTTCGACATACTTGGCCTTGGTTTCTAATCTTTCCAAATTCAACTTCCTTTCAACTTTTATGACCGTCTCCCTCATATTATTTTCACTAGAAGAAGATTGGAACACCCCTTTGTACCACATGTCACTAGTTTTCTCATGTAGCTCAACCATGTCCTTGGGATGAATACTTACCAACTTTACTTATATATATGTAGCCTTTTAGTTTTCAAGAATAAATTGTTTTGGCACCTTATATTCAAGCACAAACAAATTCAAAGTGTTTTGGTGATAATACATGGCTAAGAGAAACTTTGTTTGAGTTGTTATTTGAGGACAGATCTCTCTTATTATCTCTTTATTCTTCCTCCTATATAAGAGTGGTGGGAGAATATAGAGGGTTTTTGAGAGGCTCCTTCTGTAGTAGCTATGATAGGTTCCCTTTATGACAAGAGGGATGATGAGATATGTTCTACTGAGAGAGTGGAGGTTGCAGAAGCTGACCCTTCTTCATTGGATCCATCTGTAATCTAAAATATGCTTTTCCCCTTATCCAAAATATTTGTAAGGTCATCCTCTATATCTATCATGTTAGGACCCTATAAATTATAGGGAAATCATTATTCTGACTGATATTTATTTCAATCATAAAGTAGATTGCTCATGGCACATAGTGAAAATGCAAAGTTGACAAAAGGCTCCCAACACCTCTCCAAAGATGTCGCAGAATAAATGGTCGCTACATATTGTGGAATCACCTTCCCAGATCTATTTTGGAAAAATACTTCATCAATGAATGTGGTTCAATAAATATTATGGATCAGGTACAAAGATTCTATATGATAGATTTTTCTTATTCAAACAAAATTGGACATTTTAAATGTTGGATCCAAATAGATTTTTGGGCCTTGGTTTTATTTTTAATTTTAAAGCCACATAAGTTTTGGGGATTATGTATTTGGTTCTTTTCAGTCATAAAAAAATTATCTCAAGCATATGTACATAACATGTATTAAAGGTCTGGGCACATATCAAAACAAATATTAAATTTTGGGAGATGTTCAATATTATCTTTGGCAAAATATTGGCCCTCGGTCGAGAGTCAATCTCCAATTTACTATAGCACCGGAATATCTGCATCAATGCAACCAATGGTCAGCAACAACATATAAGCCATCACCCAAGCGCCAGTGAAAAACACAAGTAGGTAGCCTTAGGCTCACTTCGTCGATATACCATGTCTACATTGGCGTATACAAACACTTTAAGGCATTTTCTACCCGATGAATATGGGATAAGTCCCATGAAGAGAAAAATATAAAATGTGGACACCCAGATGCTAGGGTAATTTGCAGGTGTTGATTTTATTAAAATAAGGTGGATCGTAGGACAAACTCCAACTCCAACGCACCTCATCCACAATACACCTGTTATCGAGCCAACACAATGCCCAAACATCAACCAGCAAGCAACAAGACACAATGAGGAGAAGCCCACGGGGGAAAAGTATTGTGCACAATGCGTCAACAGGCTTTGGGAGAATTGGTGTATATAAACACCTATGAATTATTTCACCTGATAGATGTGGAAATATATCCTAGTGTTTGAAGTTGTTAGGACGTTTGCATTGAAACCATAGTGAACTACTATGAATAACACAGAGGGAAAACAACATGCATGAGGCAATATGAAGAACTTACAGGTCATTTCATTTTTCTCTACACGTTGAACCAAGAGGATATTTTTAACAGTCCATATGTTTGGCATCAAGCATTTACAAAGAGCATCAAATTAGCACATGGGTGTTAAGATTGAGAATAGAACCAAAGAGCCCAAAGTAAGAGGAAATTGATTTTCACAAATGGTGCAAACATTGCAAAGGCAGTTTTAATGAGGATAAAAAAAAATGCTAGATACTATAGAGATGGTGTATTATATGTTCTTTATCATTGCAAGTATCACATAAAAATACATCGAAATTCAAGAAACCATGCTCTAGATACCATGTTAAATATGTACATAAGTGTTATCATCAGCAAAGGAAGGGTTTCAGTTCCACAACTAAGTTTTTGAATTGGTTCAACACAATCAAATTCATTCTTGCTTACTACCGAGTTGATGCAAAGATTGGGTTTTTCTTGATATGAATTAAAGAACTTTTGTCAGTTGATATTGGATTTTATAGCTATGTGTCTACCCTTTATATGTCTCAAGTACAAGCGCGCTCTTGAAATGTCTCTCATCTCCAATCGATTCAATCAACATGTTTTTGTGTTTGATATGCGCTTGCAGTTTCATTGTGCAAGGCTTACTCAAGATAATACATTGGAAAATATAATGGAAAGGATGCACAGGGGACACTCTAAGAAAATGGCATATCACTTCTCAAATGAATTTTTTTAAGGACACAGGATTCATGTTATGATGGGAATGGTGCAGATGTGAGGAGGCATCAAATGCATATCCAGTCAATACTTCCACAGAGAATCAATGGTGGGAATCGAAAGGTTTCTGATATCAACGGTTGTCGCGTAGTTTTGAGGCAACAATGAAGTGGACATATGTAGAAGAAGTAGCATCACAAAGCTAAAGATCATTAGGTCTTGCTCACTTCTATGTATATTCATTCAGGGTTTCAAAACACCTATATGTTCATTGGGAAGGAACATATAAAAGTAGAGATAAAAAGGCCAAAATCCTCCAACGCAGTGAACCTATGGAAAACTTGATAGCAGTGCACATTAAAATTGGAGATCTTACAAAATAAATATTTGATAGTCAATTAGAAAATGAGCAACAATGATGCTTGAAAAATCCCATTCACATTGTTGCCAAATTCTTAAGGAACAAATTAGGACTCATTGGAGAACTGAGGAATACAACCTAATAGTTATTGGTTATATTATGGATTGATTGGAGGAAATATTGCTTCGACCAGTCATATATTGGTGATTTGTCAGAGGTTCGATATTTTAAGGTGGGAAAATAGTCAGTCGAATATTTGGCATATTAATTTGAGATCCAAAATATCAGGGATTTAATCAGTGATTTTAGGGAGCAGATGGGGTACAAATGGAAGTCAGAGGACATTCACAGAGTACAGGTGGAAGTTAAATCACAATGTTTAGGGATTTTTATCAATGTGTACATGCGGTTGAAGATTTTTTTCATCACTCGAGTATCAAGTTGACCCACACTTTCAGGAAGTTTCATTTAATCAAAGACACCTCGGGCACAGTTAGCAAAGAATTGGGTTTATATCACCAAATTGCCTGCAGATATCAAGGCAGAAAATGGAGAGTTCAAGGAGGAAATGACAAGTAGGTGGCAATTAGTCAATGAAAAGAGCAGTTTCATATTTGTTCGAAATAAATCTTCAGTAAATTTCAAGTAGCTCGAGACAAATTGCAAAAAAGTGGGAAACACCTAGCAGTAAAGGATCGATGGGATCTCAGATTGGCGGCCCTTGTCAAGAAATTTGTTTTAATCACACGAGTTATTTTCTATAGTAGTTTTCATTGCTATCTTTAATTTGTAATGCATGATAAGGTTTTATTTCCTAAAAGCTAGGATAGTTAGGGAAGTTTATTGGCCTATTTAAGTCATAAATTATAAGAGGTAAAGGGAGGGGGGTTGGAGCCTTTTGAAGGAATTGTTTTTCCCATTATTGTAATGAGCTCATAGAGCCTCTTTTTCTTTCAAAATTGTAGGGGTACATGATCAATTGTTTCAGGATTCAGTGGCCATAGCTATTGGTGAAGTGCCTCTTCTGTAAATTGTTTTCTCTGTTTCCATATGTTTTTTATTTCATTATTATCTTGTAGAAGTTTTAAAAAAACAAATTGTTGAGAGATACACTCTGATTCTTATTGGAGATAATATAAATGTTTTCTTTTGATATTTAGTGGAACAATTCTTCACTACTATGTTGCTAAATTGATCCTTTCTCTTTTCTTCTATTTCACTTCATTCAAATTTACCAGATCCAGTAATATGTCTACCTTGCCCTGTTTCACTTTAGATTGATACTTCTACAAATTGATCACCTCAGCCTTGTTTACTCCATTGCCCAATGGCTTTCCCATGTTGTTCCAACAAAACATTTAAAAAATGAACCCAAATCTATCATAACTAGTCTAATAGCCAACCCAAACAAAGATAAATAGAGATCCCTCTCTGAGTCTTGGAGGGATAGATCCTTGAATCAAAGTGGTTTTGATGATACCTTTCTGACTACCTCCACATCCTTGGGAAAATTAGAAAGTACTAACATAGTGGCGACCATACTGGGGAACGATCTTTCGGGTTCTCCAAAAAAGTATATCAAGTTCAGATTTGAATTATGATGGTGAATAGAAGCTAAACACAGGAAGGTTGTACCATTCACATGGCGACTCCATTTTTCCAGATCCCGAGCTTCAAAAGTTCAGAGCAACTTCACTGCCAAAGAATCCAAATTTTAGAGCATTTATGGTGATCCAAGATGACAAGGTATGTGGAAAATCATTTATCTAGTGAAGAGTTACAAACTATGAGGGATGAGTTAGCAGAATTTCAAATTGATGAAAATTTCTCAACCTCAATATTTCTTTGTTTGAAATCTATCCAACTCACACCCAAAGGTAAAAGTTGTTTTCTTGGTTTAATTGTTGAAAGATTAGAAAATGGATTTTAACTATTGGATGTTCAAATTGAATTATATGATTTCCAAGATCCTAAACAGTTCTTAGAAATTCTTTCTCCTCTAAAAAGAGATGAAATTTCTATACCATTTGACTTGCATATAGAGGAAAAATATGGTTATAAGCCTGAGATTGTAGAGTTGGAATCAACATTCAACCTTTGTGAAGAAATTGAAAAGGTCATACAGGATCAACTTGTCATTTAAATCTAAAGGGTATATCAATAAATTATGAATTTATGGATCCTGTAGTTGATTATATGAAGAATATTTCCGGTTCCATTTTACACATCCATCTACAATCGACATTACATTGCACAACTTGGGTTTTCTGGACAAAGGGTCATGTTGTTTCTCTAATGTTTTTAATAAACAGTTAAGAAGTCAAAGTATATAAGAAGTTGATTGGATAGTTGCACTAGAATTATTGTATTGTTTAGAACAACAAACTTATCAATAGATTAGAGTAGGTAGGAGTGTGCCAATAAGCTCAAAAGGATGAGCACTTCTTTCACTTTAGTTTTTTCATAGTTTTATTTTCATTTTGGTTTGTATCCCTCCGTTTTGGAACAGGTACAAGAAATGGTCACAGGTTTTAGTTTGGGAACAACCCCAATGCAGACAATTTCTCTGCACACTCAGATTTCCTAGATTCGTGACACCTCATGTTGAGCTTCCATACTCAGGTGGAGCCTATGTTAGGACCCTATAAATGATATGGAAATCATTATTCTGACTAATATCTATTTCAGGCATAAAGTAGATTGTTCATGGCACATAGTGAAAATGAAAAGTTGACAAAGGGCTCTCAGAACCTCTCCAAAGATGTCACAGAATAAATGGTGGTTACATGTTGTGGAATCACCTTAATAGATCTATTTTGGTAAAATCCTTCATCAATGAATGTGGTTCAAGAATGATTATCGCTCAGGTACAAAGGTTCTATATGATAGATTTTGATTATTGAAACAAAATTGGGCATTTTAAATGTTGGATCCAAATAGATTTTTGGGCCTTGGTTTTATTTTTAATTTTAAAGCCACATAAGTTATGTGGCTTATGTATTTGGTTCTTATAATTCATAAAACAATTATCTCAAGCATATATACAGAACATGTATTAAAGGTTTAGGCACATATAAAAAAAAATAATAAATTTTAAGGTTTGGGCGCATGTCAAAAAATATATTAAATTTTGGGACATGTTCGATATTATCTTTGGCAAAATATTGGCCCTTGTTCAAGGGCCAATCTCCAATTTAATATAACACCCGAATACCTGCATCAACACAACCAATGGTCATCTTAAACGCACAACCCAGCACTTCAACGCCAATGCCAAACACAACTCGGTAGCCTTAGACTCACTTCGTCAATATACTATTTGTACATTGGCATATACAAACACTTTAATGTGTTTTATACCCAATGAATGTAGCATAATTCCCATAAAGAGAAAAATATAAAATGCGGACTACCAGATGCTAGGGTAATTTGTAGGTGTCTATTTTATTAAAAGAAGGTGGCTCAAAGGCCAAAATCTAGCTCCAACACACATCATCCACAACACACCTGTTATCGAGCAAACACAATGCCCAAACATCAACCACCAAGAGACAAGCCACAAGGGGGAGAATCCCATGGGGGCATAGTATTGTGCACAACGTGTCAACAGGATTTGGTAGCATTGGTGTATATAAACACCTGTGAATTATTTCACCTAACAGATGTGGAAATATATCCCATCGTTTGAAGCTATCATGACATTTTCATTGAAACCACAATGAACTGTTGTGAATAAAGAAGAGAGAAAACAACGTACATGTGGTGCCATGAAGAACTTATAGGTCATTCCAGTTTTCTCTATGCGTTGAACTAAGAGGAGATTGTTAACAATACATATGTTTTGTTGATTAAGGTTGGTTGTCATTGATGTCAACCCTTGAAGAAAGACCCGTAGCACAAATTTTTGGGTAATGGACCCAATAGTGTTTGATGTAAA
>SNQJ01S0009873.1:39409-54686 GCA_010110895.2 Picea sitchensis | reverse complement strand
CATTAGTTGTAATTATACCTCCTAGTCTCCTATATATACCAAGGAGACATTTTGATTTTGAATCATCTTGTACTTGAACATTTAAGTGGGGTAAAAGGAGGTTGCCCCCTCGAAGAGGCTTATTATCTAAAATTATCTCTTTTACAAGGCGTTGAGTACTTTCTCTGAGGATTTTCTATGCTATATTGATATTTGGTTCTTAACACAGAGGTTCCATATTTTAAGGCGGGAAAATAGTCAGTCGAATATTTGGCAGATTGATTCAAGATCCAAAATATTATGGATTTAATCAGTGATTTTAGGGAAAAGATGGGGTACAAATGGAAGTCAGAGGATATTCACAGAGTACAGGTGCAATTTAAATCACAAATCTTTATGCATTTTTATCAATGTTTGTAGGTGGTTGAAGATTTTTCTCATCACTCAGGTATCAATTTGATCCACACTTTCAGGCAGTTTGATTTAATCAAAGAAACCTAGGGAAGAGTTGACAGAGAATTGGTTTTATATCACCAAATTTCCTGGAGATATCAATTCAAAAAAAGGAGACTTCAAAGAGGAAATGACAACTAGGTGGAAGTTAGTCAATGAAAAGAGCAATTCCATATTTGTTTGAAATAAATATTAAGGAACTTTCAAGTAGCTCGAGACACGTTGCAACCAAGTGGGAAACATCTAGCAGTAAAGGATAGATGGAAGATCAGATTTGCAGCCCTTGTCAAGCAATTTGTTTTAATCACATGAGTTATTTTTTGTAGTAGTTTTCATTGCTATATTTAGTTTGTAATGCATGATAAGGTTTTATTTCCTAAAATCTAGGACATTTAGGGAAGTTTATTGGCCTATTTAAGTCATGACTTGTAAGAGGTAAAGGGAAGGGGTTGCAACTTGTTGAAGGGATTTTTTTCCCATTATTGTAATGAGCTCATAGAGCCTCTTTTTCTTTCAAATCTGCAGGGGTTCAAGATCAACTATTTCAGGATTCATGTGTCATAGCTATTGATGAAGTTCTTCATCTGCAAGTTGTTTTCTCTATTTCCATATGTTTTGTCTTTCCTTATTATCTTCCATAAGTTTTGAGAACATAATTTGTTGAAAGATACACTATGATTCTTACTGGGGATAATATAAATGTTTTCTTGTGATATTTAGTGGAAGAATTCTTCATTCCTCTATTATTAAATTGATCCTTTCTCTTTTCTTCTATTTCACTTCATTCAAATTTACCGGATCTAGTAGTATGTCTACCTTGCTCTGTTTCACTTTAGATTGATACTTCTACAAATTGATTAGTTTGACCTCTTTGACTCCATTTCCCAATGGATTTCCCGTGTTGTTCCAACCAAACATTTAAAAACCAAACCCAAATCTATCATAACTACTCTAATATCCAACTTAAGCAAAGATAAATCATACAAATTGATCCCTCTCTGAGTCTTGGAGGGCTATATCCTTGACTCGAAGTGGTTTTCATGTTAATTTTGTGACTACATCCACAACCTTGGGAAAATTACAGAGTGTTAGCATATTCGTTCATTATTTTAGGTATTTTTATCTTCTTCTCACCAGTTTCCATATCATAATGAAAATATGAAAATTTCCTTTTTCCAAGTAGAAATTATTTCTTTTGGGAAGTCTAAGAGGCTTTTGTTGGATCCCCTAATTGTTCAATAGATGAATTTTGTACTTCTACCAAGAAGATATTCCTTTCCTCTTCCCATTAATCTAGGTTGGAAATGGTCTCTATAATATGGTTTGGTTATGTTTATATGTGGGTATCCTTGAATCAATCACACCTTGTGGATAATATATACATTCAGTTTCTTTCTCAAAGTCAAATTGTTGCAACATCTCTTCAAAAAAATTAAAGGATGTCCTAAACTTAACCAAGAATGGGCCCACTTATTTAGGAATCTTGAAAGTAATTTCCTTCTTATGCTGGGAAAAATACATTTTTTCTTATACGAGCCTTTTCTTGATATACTCCAAGGAAAATATCCTAGTGGTCAAGAAAATTGGTTGCTTGTATGGTTCATTTTCAAAAGAATATATCTTGATAATTGTGCAATTCTCAGCTAAATACTAGTCTCATGTGCTAGTTTATTTACGTATTTGTATAATTTTATTCATATGAGTAAACATCCAAGGAGGTTGCACCATGTGGATCAAAGTGTAAAAATCACTCATGAATTTATTAAAAAAAATGTGTAAAACTTCGATTTTTTTCCTTCCTCCTTATTTCTTCAGTCCACTCAACCACAGGCTTGGCTCTTCCTAAATCATTTGTTATCTTGACACCCAATATCTGAAAATAAGTAGAGCTATTCAACAATATCAAATAGACTAGGTCGGAATGATACCTAAAACACTTTGTGCAATGAAATTTGGAAAATTGGAAGTTAATGACCCCAACTAATAATTTAGCATAATCAAACTTGGTACATTCCATGGATTCTAAAGGAATCAAGACTGAAAATAGTCCTAGGATAGACTCATATACAATTTTTTCATTCTCATAACCAAAAAAATTGAAAAATCATGGAAATGGATTGTCTCGTTATGTCAGGGAAAGTTTATTATACAAATGGAGCTGGGTTAGCTGGGAGGGGGGTATTTGCAGCCAATAATTTACCTAGCAACTTATCCTTTTCCAGTTGAGATAATGTCGAATATATGGAAGCCAGGAGTTCATCATCCTAAGGTGTTTTTGTTCCTTAACAATATGATCATAAAAATAGAGTACGTGGGAAATACATTCCATTGAAATTTAGAAATTGACCCCAGATCCATATAGTTTATATAAGATTTATTATAATCATAATTGGTAGAACACAACTAAACAAGACCGGGAAATTGGTATATTTGGGGAATTACAGATTGGGCCAAGTTCAGTTCCCACAAAAATAAATAGTCTCTACTGGTGTTACCATCCATCTAAACCCTATGAATCAATTGGTAAATGTTTGGGTAAGGAATAATAGGGTCGAAAATATCACCCTCTCTATCCTCCATATGGTCTTGATTGGTCGATTGTTTTGGTGTAGTTTGGGGTTGGCTACAGATTTCCTTACTTGTCATTTTTCACTTATATAGGTGAATTTGACCAGATACATGAAAAAAAGGAGTCAAGATGGTCTGAATTACCCTTTTTGATGGTCGAAGGAGATGTGTATAGGTATTTTTTGGGGGTTGCAATTTAGACTTGGGCAACAGGGTCAATATGCAACAATTATGTCAATTAAACCATTAAAAACCCTTGTATCCCTTATATTATACAAATACATGTGACACCCTACCATTTGCTAGATATTTCAAATTTGATTAGGTGTGAAGCTTTGTGTGACGTCACTAATGACATCAACAAGGTACAACAAACATGTGGCACATTGTTTTTGGTCGAAGTGATTTTCTATGTTTCACCTGTCTCAAAGGGAGGCGACACATGGTTGAGCCACTTGTCTCTCAGTCAGAGTGATTCATGACCATCAATAATTTTAAGGAGTGGATCCATATACAAGTTTCATCCTATTTTTTTACCATGTACATGACACAGTGTGAGGGTGAGGTGTCTTTTATTTTCCCTCGTTATCACCATTAGGTGATGTGTCACCATCCATCTATGCATTGACTTGTATGAAAGAGGGTGGATTTTTGGAATACTAGAAGTGGTATCGTATGCTTGGATAGGCGGTTTTCCTGGGCCTTTGACGGATGCAAAACCAATAAAAGGTTGTCTTCTAGCAAGCGATAAACCACCCCTTGCATCGTGAAGAAATATTAATGAGCATGCATTTCCACCATGTGAAATTCATCATAGACTATTGATCATCAATACCAATATGTGCTACATTTCCATCCATTGATGTGTTTGTATTTAGTAGTGTGGGTTTTATATATGCCTTTATCCCATGGTATTGGTGCTTCGACACCGATTTAGGCCCTTAGCCGATGAAAATACTATTTCATATATTTCAATATGCCCTTTTCTAGGGTGTGATAAGTCCCTCTCCTGGAATTTTAAGTTCGATTAGTTTCATACGCCATATTTCTTCAAATTTATAACCCCTAGGGTCATTTTTATTGCATAATATATTTTAGGCATGGCTCCCTTTGCTCAACAACATTAGAAATCAGAGCATTAACTATCCATTTTGTTGTCTTCCATCGAAACATTTTAAGCTGTACTAATAATAATATTTCCCTTTATTTCTCATTAATTATGCATAAGTTAGTAGGGATTTTCCCCTCTAACATATATGAACAATGATTAGGCTAGTGACGTTAGTGATTTGAAGTATACTTCTAGCTATGTTTTTTCCCTGGTTCAAGTCTAAATGTTTAGTTATGAAATAAGTATTAGGTCCTTTCAATAACCACTAGAGAGGTTGGTCATATAAGAATAATGAATGCAAATACATAACTAGATGGGGTTTATAGGATGATGGATGAGATTCTAATTCCTCAATCATATATGATATATTGTGATAAGTATAACAAGATATGTGTAGATTATAATATACTTGCATATAACATAATCAATAATAGTGACTTTCGTTCACTATTCTTTAGAAAGTTTGTACATGAATTCATTATATCAATCAATTATTATAAGACATATGACAATTATTATAATACATATGACCTCGTTGTTTATATTTTATGCTTAGGATTTAGGAAGATGCCATTAATGTAGGATGTAGTGATAATAACAATCTCCTGGTTTTTTCAAGTCATGTTTAATGGGGTAAGTTAGAATATGTGTCAATATGAATTAAAAAGAGTCATTGTTTCCTCCATGAATAAAAGGAACTATTTATATGTTTTTGTGAATCATAAAATATACATGGTAAAATATTGCAAAGAAGAAACCTTATTTTATGATCCATTTGAATGGTTAAAAAGTGGTTGAATCAATCTTTGATTCAAGAAAGGTAGAGTGCCCTTTTTGTGGGTATTTATTTGGGTAATCAAGTATGACACTTCCATCCATGATCTAAAGAAATATTACATGATCCAAAGAAAGCTTCCCTCCACTCAAAATGAGACATACGTATATAAGGATAACTTATTTGGTCGGTTGTATTCATTAAATCATAGCTCTCTCCTCTTGAGGTGTGTTGAATATTTTCTATTTTCTATTTTTAAAGTTGTTATGGTTCATCTATCAATGATATGTTATGCTTGGATGATAAAATAATGTAGTAGAATAATTTTCATTACCACTATATATTCTTGGTATATGTTTATCTCTTTTTCTACTACAAAATTATTTGATTGATCATGTAACCTACTACAAAATTATGATTTACTACAAAATTATCTGATTGATCATGTAACCTACTAAAAAATTATGATTTTCAAACACTTTGTATCTAAATAATATCTCGCAACAAACCTCGCCCACATCAATAGGGTCATAAAATAAGCATTGCCCTCCCTTAGAGTAAAACATTGGATATTCCACCTTGAAAAAGAGAACGCTATCAAAAATCATTGTCGAATATGGATTTATGAGTGAAACAAAATGAATAATAGACTGAATAAAATAACATAGAGATACAAAGAACAACAATAGATATCCAACGGACAATAACTTCTATTGAATAAATGAAATAGGATGAAACTGTACAACTGCAGAATTGAAAACAATTTTGATTATATGGTAGTAGCTATCTATGAGAAGAGTGTGGTTGATACATGAATCCGTTTGAGAAAAATTGTTACAATGAGGCTCCAACGGCCCTTTTAATATTACTCATGAATTCCAAAACCCTAGACATACATCCAAAAACCTAAACCTAGGAGATGAAACGCCAAAATTTATGTGGGCCCCGATGGGTTAGATGGTACCTCAACTTCACAGGGTCATAAATTTTACATACGACCTTCGTTTTAGGAACGTGATAGATAATTGGAAAGGTATTCTCGAGAACTATACATTATGTTGTCAAACTCTAACTTTGTCTACAATTTGATTCTGTCAAGTTAAAAAAAAAACATTGTTTAGGGCCCTAAAATGACCCCGAAAGTACAGAAACATGTGCTGACATGAAAACATCCAAAATAATCCAGTTGGATTACATGGGTGGCCACTAGTCTCCACTTAAAATATGTGTAGGGCTTCAGACAACCCCAAAAGTCTAGAACCCACAATTTACAAAGAAGTATAGAAGAACATGTGTTGAACTAATTTTTTTTCAAGAGGAGCCAGTTGGAATAGGTGGATGACCACCAATATCCACTTGGATTATTCCTCTTCCCATAAGAAGAAATGGTCTCCATTGAATTGAGTTCCCCCATCAGGTGAGGAAAATTCTTCTAATTTTTTCCACAACTAAGCCACTTGCCTTGGTATAGGAGGTTCCCTTCCTTGAAAACCTAATAAAGTTGGATCCTCTGCTAGCGAGTGCCCTTGCATGTGTGTCCACTATCTAATCAGTGGATTCATGTTCCATGCAGTGATGGTTGAGATATGTTGGTGTAAGTTGTTCTGCGACCTTCGAGGTGTTCAATGATGGTGGAAAATATGGCTGAAGGAGGTACACATTGAATATTGAGTGCAAGCCAAGGAAAGGTGGAGTGTTGATCTCAAACTCATTGCTACCCACAAACATGGTGATAATGTAAGGCCCATATCAAAGTGGGAGGAGCTTCTGATGGGGCCTTGTAAGGACCTCTTTCTGAAAATGTATCCAAACCTTGTCTCCCACTTGAAACTGGTGTGGTAGCCTATGTTGATCATGGCGTTGCTTGTACTTAGCATTGTCTTTTGAAAAAATCTCATGGACCTGTTACCGAATATGTTGAATCCACTCAATGAATTTGGTGGCTTTGTCGACCTCATATTGAACATGGGAATATTTTTCCTACACGGTTGCAAGAGATAGTGCAACATCAATGAAACCCAAGGGTTGGAATCCAAACCCCACCTGTAATGCAATATGGTCGGTGGAGCTATGGAGAGATTTTTTGTAATTGTGTTGAACATAAGGAAGAATCTCATCCCATGTATGTGAATGTTTATAGTTTAACATACACAAGATGTGCACAATCATCCGACTGAAGGCCTCTGTTTGGATGTCATTTTGGGGGTAGAAAGGAATGAATTTAGTGATCTTCGTGTCCAACGATGACCAGAGACTCGACCAAAATGTGTTGAGGAACCTACTGTCCTGATCGAAGATGATTGTTTGTGGTATCCAAAAATGGACCCACACTTGTTCGAAGAAGAGCTTGGAAGTATCTGTCGCTGTGATTCTCTTTTGTAGGCTGTGAGGATGGCCATCTTCGAAAATCGATCAACTACCACAAATACATAATCATTTCCTTTCTTGGTGGATGGAATGCCAGACATGTAATACATTGAGATGGATTCCCAAGGGCTCGGGAGTAGGAATATGGGTGTATAAGCCTTTCTTCTTTATGGTTGGCTTGGAAATAGAACAAGAAGTGCAAGATATGATATACTTGCTAACGTCCTGTCAAATTTTTGGCAAACAATTTTTTTTTCGTAGAACGGCCATAGTTTTCTCCATGCCAAAATGTACTGACATTTGATTGTAGTGAGCCTCCCAAATCATCTTTTCATGATCACTTTCAAGAACACGAATATGGCCCAAATGGCATAACAGTCCATCTTGGATGTGAAAATTGGTGACATTCTTTCTTGTACCCAAGAGATGATAAGTGGTGGAGAATTTTGGATCTTGCTGATAAAGTTGGGGCCACTCGATTGCCTCGTGCCCATAGGAATGGAGAACAATGGTGAGTGCATCCATGGGAGGTTGACTGGGGAAGTCACTGAAATGATTTTTTCTCCCTATCTTATACTTGATTTTGATATGGAACTATTGGAGGTAGGTGGACCACTTCTAATGGGGGTATTTTTGCAACTTCCCATATGTCTATATGAACTGTAGAGGCTTGTGATCAGTGTGGATGATTTTCTCCTTTCTCAGAATGTAATGTTTCCATTGATGACAATATTGTACAATGGAATACATTTCCTTATCATAGGTGAGTTATTTTCAGATAGTATCTGTGTCTCACTATGGTATGTTATTGGCTAATTGTGTTGAGTGAGAATTTTGCCTACAACATAGTTGGATGCAACAGTCTCAATATCAAAAAGTTGTTGTAGATCGGGTAAGGAGAGTACTAGAAATGAGCACAAGTGATGCTTTAGATCATCAAATGCTCATTTTTTTTCCTTCCCCCACGTGAACTTTTCTCTGCCACTACCCTTAGTCACTTTATGAGTGCCCACGCAATATGGGAGAATCCAAACACGAATAGTCGGTAGAAGTTTCTTAGTTCCAAGAAGCCCTGAAGCTTGGTTAGTGTGGTCGGGGCTAGCCAATCATGGATGAATTTGATCTTAGCTAGATCAACATGTACCCCATGCTCATCAACAATGTATCCCAAGTATTGGACCTTGTTCATGCCAAAGGAGAATTTTTCCAAGCTGGCATATATCTTATTTTGTTGCAGAGTGCTCAAAGCCTGTTGAATATGCTACATGTGCTCCTCTCAAGTTTTGTTGAAGATTATGATGCCATCGAAATATAAAATGACAAAATATTTGGTGAAGGGTGTCAATACAACATCCAACAACCTCGGGAAAGTGGTTGGTGCATTTGTTAAGACAAAGGGCATGAGAAGCAATTCAAAGAGAACTTATTTAGATTTGAAAGTTGTCTTCCATACATTAGTTGGTTCGATGGGAACTTGGTGGTAGCCAAAATTTAGGTCAATCTTGCTGAAGAAATTTCCCCCCTTGAGTTGGTCAAGAAAGTCATCAACTATGGGAATTGGATACCGATTCCAGATTGTGATTTTGTTTAATTATTTGTAATCAATGCAGAGTCACCAGGTCCCATATTTATTCTAGACTAGTACAATCGAGCTTCTGCAAGGGGAGGAGTTAGGTTTGGTGTGCCCCTTTTGAACTATCTCTTGGATCTGACACTTGATTTCGTCATTTTCCATCAGCGAGTGATGATAGAATGGTCCATTAGGAAGAGGTGCATAGGGGGTTAGATCAATTGGATGCTTGACTTGGTAGTGTTTCAGTACCCCGGTGGGTGAGGATAATATGTCTCTATAATCTTCCACGATCTTTTCCACTTTCTTCTACTGCAAAGAGATGATTTATGTAGAGGCCATGGATGTGGTGGAAACCTTTTGCTTAATGTCAACACGAATCACAAAGAAGACGGACTTCTCAATTTGTGAAATGACCTTACTTCATTCGTTAGCAGAGATTAAAGAAATAGTTGTAGGCGATGCTACCTCTGGTATCCTGTACAATTGGCTACCCAAAGTAATAATAACACTTCAGGGTCTAGACTCATACATAGCATGTCTCTTTCACAAATATGGTTTTCGAACATCACAAAGTTCAAGGGGAGAAATACATTACAATACATAATATTTCAAAGGATTGATTCTATAGGGAAGATGACATTGTTAGCTGACATGAAGATCTCTTCCTTGGAGAAGCTAGTCAATGGTGTAGGGAGGTGGGTGTGGTGTCATTGATAGGTCCAACCACTTGACGACCTCTTTTGAGATCAGGTTCTTCTGACTGCCAATATTGACAATGAAATGAAGCAGATCCCCCTTTACCCACATCTGTGAGTGAAAGAGGAATTCCCCTTCCTCTAGTTCTTCTAGTTCGCTTGGCTGGCCTTTGGTGGTAGCGACAGTGGCACTGAGTTCATCATCGATAATCCACTTCCCTCCTTCTGGATTTTATTCAGATTCAGAATAAAAATCTGAATCGGAAGATTTCAGCTCGACCATGAGTGACTACTTGGAGCAACATTCTTCGGTTTTGTTCCAAGGGATTTTCTAGTATTCACACCATTTTCCCATGTCCTTCTTCGACTTCTCATTATTCTTATTATGTTGCAAATTAGACCGGTTGTCCTGAGAGTGTCCATATTTTCTCTATCCCTTGTTGTGTGGGTTGGGACAGTCTTTTCCTTGCTTTGGATGTGAGGAGTTTGCAGATCCAAACTCTCACCTCTTCTGCTTAAATTTATGCTCGATCTAGACAACATATCTATAAGTCGTTCCCAATGATGTGATGTCCAAAAAATACGTTTTTGTTTGAATGTCTCTATTCAAAAAACCATCGTATTTGAGCACCATATGTCGCTCAGAGTCTTTAATACTCAATTTGGTGTGCAAGGTATGGAAAATATTGTTGAAATTTGGTATTATCTGGTCCCTTTCTTGATGTAGAGTGGTCCATCCTATGTATTGGTCCTTATAGCTTCCAACCTGGTAGTATTGTTATTTACTGGAATCCGTAAAGGAATATGATGTGGGGGTGACTGCAAATATTGAAGATTCCTCTCTATCCCTTTTCTCAGAGTAAGTATCCCACTAATTCTTAACATGGGGGATGACCTTAAGGAGTGCAAAAGTAATATTTTCCCAATCAGAAAAATTCTGGATCGAAAAATACCCTTCGAGCAGATTCAACCATTTATCTACAACATCTTCATCTATCAGTCCTTCAAATAATAGAATATCAAAATTTACATGTACCTTGAAGGGAGTTGCATGGTCTCTTGATGAAGATGCTTCTCCTCTAGGAAGGCACTGAAGGATCTGTGCAAAGTTGTCCATCATTTCGTTCATTTTTCGTGCAAGGGATTCCTTGAGCAACATTTTAAAAGGATCTCCTACTCCATCATTTTTCTTTTTGTCCCCCATGGGTTCTTGTCAGGCTCAACGTGGCTGATCTTGCAAAATCTCGATTGGTTTGAGTCTCAACTTCTTGTACCCAGATCTTGTCAGGGACATGCACGAAGAAAAATAAATGAAGAGAAGACCACTATGGTACCACTGATCCAGATTTATCAACGAAGAGAAATTAATAGTAGACTAAATACAATAAAACAAAGATACGGAGAACAACAACAGATATCCAATGAACTGTAACTTCTATTGAATAAATGAAATAGGATAAAATTGTAAAACTACAGAATTGAAACCAACTTTGCTCGAATGGTGGTAGCTATCTCTGAGAAGAGATGTGGCTGCTACGTGCATCCATCTAAGTAGAATGATTACAATGAGGCTCCAAAGACCCTTTTAACATTACTCATGAAAACCAAAACCTTAGACATAAAAAAAACTAACCCTAGGATATGAAACGTCAAAACTTATGTGGGCCCCAATGGGTAAGTTGGTACCTCAACTTCCTGGGGTCGTAACTTTTGCATATGACCTTCGTTTTGAGCGCGTGATATCACTCTAGAAAAGTCTTCTCGAGAACTACACATTATGCCATCAAACTCTGACTTCGTCTACAGTTTGACTATGGCAAGCCAAAAAAACACTGTTTAGGGCCCCAAAACAGACCTGGAAGTACAGAAAGATGTGATTATATGAAAGCTTCCAAAGTCAACTAGTTGGATTAGGTGGGTGGCCACGAGTCTTCGCGTGGAATATGTGTATGGATTTATGATGCAAGAGCCTCGCCAACAACAAGCGAGCGGGCGACAAAACACCAACGCATTTTGGCACATGATGAATTGTTTGAAATGTTTTGAAGTGGATATGCCAAACTTAAATGAGACAATTAAGAAAGAGTGTACTCATAGATTGTAATCAGACCTTGAGCATCCCTCTCTCGTCTGAAGGACTAAGAGGCATTTATGCTAGTAAATGTAAGTAGGTAGGTTTGAATTCTTATATTATATTGTTTTAGGAGTCGGAGGGAAAACAAATATAGACACCCTCACTTGTATCATTGTAACATTAGCAGCATAATCAAGAGAGCATAGAGAAGAAGAAGCAGAGAGTTGTGTAGAGTAAAGACCCATGTACAAAAGTTCTGGATTAATATGAAGATCTTTAGTTTAGACTCATGGTGTTCAATTGCTTTTTGTGTTTGAACATGTTGATTGATATATGATTGGTTACTCTCTGTTATGCATTTGTTTTGATGCGCGAATGTATGATTTCATATTTAATGTTTGAAATCTGAAGAGAGTGAGAGTAAAGAATGAGTTTCAATTGTTTCTCTGTCTAAGAAAGAGTTTTCCTACAAGGAGTGTAGTGAAATTGTCCGCAAGGTGTGCGTTGACAGAAGTTAGAGTTCGTCTCTACAAGCTCAGGAGGGATAACATTTTTCTCATTCTCGCAAAAGTGCAAGTTAAGCACAGGATCCGTGCAAGGAGTGCGCATGCCGAGTGAAGTCTCAGAGTTACAACCTGAGTGAAATTGTTGAAAGACCGTTGTCATAGGGAGTGCGCAGAGTTGAAGGGGTTCAAATACTTGGGAGTATTAGTAGAATTGCTGCAAGGAGTGCATGCAGGAGTCTTCTTGAAGACTCAAGTTGTGGAAAAAGCTCACGAGGGATAGAGTCTTCGAAGTTGTCGAAGAGATTATCAAAGAGGACCAGTGCCTTGAAGTATTAGAAGGAGGCGCAGTGACATTGTTTTGTTGGTGGACAAGTTTCATTAAGGCATACTTGTTCATTTTGCAAGAGTGTTAAGGAGGAATTGGACGGTCGGAATTCTCAATGGAGAGTTCACGAAGTTCTGAGAACCATAAAATCTTGTAGAGGAGCAAGAAGGTTACAGTGAGTGTTTTTCTAAGTGCAAGCTCGAGAGAAATCAGGCCGTAGGATTTGAGACAACAGGGGCCATTGGATCACTCACGTAATCTCATTTTGTGGCTTCGTAAGTTGGAGAATTGAAACCCTTGCATCAAGATTCACGAGGTTGCAAGGTGCGAAATTCCAAAATAGCGAAATAATCTGAGCCATTCGATTGGAAGGGCACGTGTTGCGAGATCCTCTCTATCGGGGATTCAGACATTGGGGTTCAGAGAAGTGAGTCCTTCAACTTCGTGAGTGGCGAAGTCACGAGAGAATCACAACTGTCCATCAGAGGAGGACAGGTGGCAGAGATCAAGGGATCTCGTGAACTCAGAGGTTCGTAAGGTGAGAGCCCAAAGTTTGGGTGCTCCAAGTAGTGAGTAGCGAAGTCGCGAGGAGCAGAGACAACCATTGGATCCAGGTCAAGGGAGGTCCATTGGATTAGAGTCTCGTCATGTGTTTCACATATTCGGAGGTTCGGAGGTTGGAAGGACATCGTCCCAACTGCAGAAGTCGTGAAGTGTCAAGAGCCGAGGCACAGAGGAAACACGTGGCAGAACCACAAGGTGGTCCCAGGAAATAGACAGGCGGACACATGTCACCTAGTGGAAGGAGTCAACACTTCGTTGAATTCTCGCGTCTCAAGGATTTGTGAGATAAGAGTACGTGAGCTCGACCCTTCGACTCGTGAATTTGAAAGTAGCGAGAATGAGAGGAGAAAAGTCAACATCGCCTCTCGGGGTTTCGTGAAAGAAAGGTGCCAAGGTTAGAAATTCGAACTTGCAAAGTGGCTAGTGGTGAGAAGTGTTAGCGCTTAGCCTAGCTGGTGGTTGCGTGAGGAAGGTGCTGACAGAGGAAGAGACACACCCATATCATCATTTCGTGTATCGCGAGATTTAAAAGGAAGAGTCAGGAGCCTCGACTCACAAACTCATGAGATTGCGAGTTGTGAAAAGGACCTTGGGTTAGGCCCTTTGTAATAGCACTCTGGTCGCTTAGGGATCAAGGATCTCGTGCCTAGTGTTGTTCACATGGGGAGCTTCCCGAAGGACCTATGGATCAATTTGAAAGGAGATTCCAACAGGGAATTCGAAAGAGTCGATCCAACTCGAAGGGGTTAAAGAACGATCCTGTGAGCGGATCTTGGCCTGAGGGCCGATAGGTCTGTGTCAGTTTGGTATCAGAGCTTGACTCTCTTTGTATACTTCAGACAGGGAAAGCGAGAAATAAATCTCATCCATGCCGCGAAGAAGAAGAGACAGACAAACACCTGATCCGCTAGAGGAAATGGAGATGCCAAGAGGAAGGGGTAGGAAGATGCCAAATCCATCGATGGAAAGAGAGATGCGTGACATACGTGACAAACTCGAGGATATGGAGACAACACAGAGGCACACAACTGGTGTTGGAGATGTCAGTGAATCTGAAAGTGAAGATGAAGATGGACATGAAGGAGAAGAAGTCACAACAGAAGATGCAACAAATGAACGCCTGATTAGGGTTGTTGCAAGAATGGGTGCTAGAGTAAAAATGGATATTCGAGTATATGAAGGAAACCTGGATGCTAAAGAGATTCTAGCCTGGATTAGATCTCTGGACACATATTTTGACTATGAATATGTCAAGGAAGACAAAAAGGTCAAACATTCTATCACAAGATTGAAAGGACATGTAACATTGTGGTGGGATGAACTACAAGTTGACAGACGATGCAAAGGCAAGCATAAAATCAAGAGTTGGGATAGGATGATCGCAAAGATGAATGTGAAATTTATTCCCAGGGATTACCAAATTACTCTGTTTCGAAGAATGCAAAATTTGAGATAGAAGCTGATGTCAGTAAAGGAGTACATTGAAGAATTCTACAGGATAAACATCAGGGAAAGTCATCATGAAAGTGATGATGAAAAAGATGTCAGGTACATGAATGGTCTGAGATACAACATTCAGGATGATATGAGCATGATGACCATCCGAACGGTGGAATATGCTTATCAGATGGCTCTAAAAGTTGAAGAGAAGTTGAGTCAAAAACAAGGTCAAAGAGGTCGAGGCAGAAGTCAGCCCAGAGGAAAATCAGTTGTCCAGGATAGAAATCAGAAACCCAAGGAAGAGTGGAAGAAACCTCAGACTCAAACTGAGAGAGGTGGAAGCTTACCGAGAGGGAATCATACTGAATAGAGAGGTCAGTATGTTGATGGAAACATTTTTCCTCGTACCAGAGGTAGAGGAAGAGGAAGAGGTGGATTAGTGAAATGCTTCACATGTGGAAAGGTCGGACATAAATCTTATGAGTGTCCAGACATAAAGAAATAAGGTGGTGAGACTCACATTGCCGAATCACAGAGGTGGAATGTTGAGGAAGAAGATGTTGAAGGCAGAATATCGTTAATGATGTGAAAAGTTCTCTTAACGCCAATAAAGGAGGTGGAGAGTTCGGTCCAAAGGAACAGACTTTTTTGGACCGCTTGCAAGACCAAAGACAGGGTATGCAAAGTCATTGTGGACAGTGGTAGCACAGATAATCTTGTTTCTACAGAGGTGGTAGAAAAACTGGAGATGGAGACTATTGAACATCTGAGCCCATACAGAGTTTCGTGGCTACAAAAAGGACATCAGGTAAATGTCACTAAACAATGTTTAGTTGAATTTAAAATA
>SNQJ01S0009873.1:19784-37297 GCA_010110895.2 Picea sitchensis | reverse complement strand
TGTTAACTATTTATGAATCGCATCTCTATGTCCATAGGCGCGATCTCCGTCCCCTTGTTTTGGAAAGAGCATTTTGTCTCACATATTCCAAACTAGATTCGGAAAATATGTCCTGTCATTTTCAGATTCTAATGTTATATTTAGGACCAAAAACAATATTTTCAGATTACTAGTGTTATATTTAGGACCAAGAGAAAAAGAATATAAGATTTGACTGATCATGAAGAATCTTTTTAAATGCTGGTGATTGATCACCATTCTCGCTTGAAGAATGATGATTGTGATTGGTATATTTTCCACCTTTGATACAAAATCTTTTAGAATATAAAATATTTAACAACTTGAGGTTGGGTATTTAAAATAAATAAAGAACAATATCACCTAACATATGTTATCATCAATTCAATCATTCAGCTAATGTTTAGTACAATATATTTTGTCTCTTCCTTTTTCCAAAATGTCCATTAAAGGGGCATTGCCATCTTTTTATTTTTGTTATTCTCAAAAACAAAAAATATTATTATTATTATTATTAAAATTGCAAAGTATATCTCTGTCCATATTAAAATAGAAATCACTAGAAATCACATTTAAAAAAAATTAAAACCATTTACAAATTATTTAATTCATATCATTTCAACTAATTATTTATATAAAAAAATATAACATTCATATATATATAATTATTATGAATGAAACCTATAGTAATATAGTAATAGACATATTGGTAGCATTAATATTTAGTTGGTCAATGTGAATAACCTCAATATCAAACCTTACATCCATATCATCATCTTATTAATTATTTATAATTATTGTATAACCAAAAATCCTAAATTAAATCCTAAATAAGTTGATATTAAAAATTGCAAATATATTTCACTCGTTAAGCTCAATTCACAGCAAAAATACTATGTTCCTTAATTTGTTGAAATGAAACCAAGGGTTTGAGTGCCCTAGTAAATGTAAATATGATTTTTTTATCATATTGGATGAGTATCTTTTCAAACTTGCCAAATTACATATAATAACAAAACATAGATAATTTTGAGTTATATTTATATAATATTTGAAATTTTCAATAATGAAATCTTTTAAATATGATTATTTACATTGGGTGAGTATCTTTTCAAACTTGCCAATTTTTTTTATTTATTTTTACTGGGGGAATCGACAATTTGCGGTTCTCGTACTCACGTGACACGGGGTCGATCCCCGTCGGCTACCACTATAACCCCAAACATGGGGTCGATCCCCGTCGGCTACCACTATAACCCCAAACATGGGGTCGATCCCCGTCGGCTACCACTATAACCCCAGGTGCAACCACCCAACCCGCAAGAATGACACACGAGTAAATCCGGGTGAGAATCGAACATGAGACTTCATTTTACAAATTTCCTTCCATTTACACAACACTTGCCAATCCGTCTACACCTGTGCGGGCCAAACTTGCCAAATTATATATAATAACAAAACATAAATAATTTTGAATTTATATAATATTTGAAAATTTCAATAATGAAATCTTTTAAATATGGTTACTCACATTGGGTGAGTATCTTTTCAAACTTGTCCAATTACATATAATAACAAAACATAGATAAGTTTAAATTATATTTATATAATATTTGAAAATTTCAATAATGAAAATTTTTAAATATGGTTACTTACATTTATTCCTTTTACTTTGGTATACATTTATAAGTACAAGTTTTTGATGTCTAACCTTCCCTATCAAAAATTTCAAGTGGATGTTAATATTCTTTAAACACTTCAAGTCTATTACATGTTTCAAGTGCATGTTAATTTTCTTTATAAGATTAGGTAAAATGAAAATGTATGTTTTCAATTAATATTATATTATAATTACCTTTCCATCTTTCCAAATTTAAATTTATTTCCTTGTTTTTTCATCTTCTTTCCTTAACATCCTCCGATAATTAATCCCACATGTTTTCAATAAATACTGAAGGACATTCATAATGATGGTTATGATGCAGCTTTGTACAATAAGTGTCCTATATTGTCTAGAAATACTTCCTATGCATAGAGGAAATTGTCTTTTGGTTAACTATTTGTCCAAAAGAGTGGGCCATCTAATCAATCTATTTTTAAACTAATGTGTTGGTTATATCGAGTTCTGAAGGATGGAAACAAAAGAGTAAATGCATTTCTCATGTAATTTAGAACAAACCTTGTTATTCCCTATCAATAAAATCATATGTCATGTCCATAATTATAACCTCAACATAACATAATTGATTTTGTGTAAATATAAAAAATTAAGTGATTAGTAATCACCAATACTTTTAAACTTTTTTAATGGGATCAGTTCATTGTTCATGTGAAAAGTGATAGGTAATGACCCACTTCTATTCACAATTATGACAAGTGAGGATTGGAACTAGTATTTATAGCATTGGGTCCATTAGTACCCATGGCAGTGCATGCATGAGCATGCAACACAATATCAATAGGAGTAGGAGTAGAGGCATGAACAATATAAGAAAGAGTAGAGGCAACAACAATATAAGAAAGAGTATAGGCAACAAAAATAGATGTAGGAGTATAGGAACTAGGAGTATATGTAGGTATGGTGTTGGTGGTATGATGAACAATAGTAAAAATTATACTAATATCATTGCTTAAGACATGCTCTCTCAAAAATATATATAAAAAATAAATATTTTTTTATATACGATTTATCAAAATGAAGAAACACATACACTAAAGAAATTGAGTTCATAAAATTTCAATATTTTCATACGTTATAGTGATTTATGTGTTCTATGTTCAGCTTTTAGTCTTTGACACTCCATACATCTGACAATGTAATCAATGAAATCCTTCTTTGTCCCTTGCCAAATGTATTGGCCTCTTCTTGTTGTAGTTGTTTTCCGATAATCGGGATGTATGGAATATGAAACATTATGCATTTGTTTTAATATCAAATTCCTAAGTTCTCGAGAATTAGGAGCATAAATTATGGTCTTATGCATAAGTACTCCATCTTATTTCATCTTATATTCTTTCAATTCATATTGTACATTTTCCCATTGTAACCTTTCTTTTACATGTAGGTAATGTTGGTCTGTAACAAAAAAATAAAAAATTGTGCTATGTAAATATGAGTTATGCATATGAATGACTGTAGCATGCACGATATGTAGTCTTATGTTGAGTTCCTTGAAAAAATTATTTTATTTTCCTTTGATATGCTTGATGTGAAAGTCGTACTCATTCAAAAATTCCATCCATATTTCTTTCCTAGAATTTAAATTTTGTTGCTCAAAAAGATATTTTAGACCACTCTTGTCTATCCTTAATTTAAATTTCTTCCCCATTAAATAACGCCTCCACATATTCAATGCATGGACTATGGAAGCACACTCCAAATCATGCATGTCATAATTCATCTCATGTTCTTTAATCTTTATGGATTCATAACTAATGACATGTCCATTCTAAGTGATGACTCCACCAAGTCCTTCATTGCATCCATCTGCGCATACCACAAATTATAATTTGGGTCAACAATATTCATAGTAGGTGCACTAGTAAGTAATTCTTTCAAAAAATTAAAATTTTCTTCACACTCTATTGTCCATTCAAACTTAATTCCCTTACTTTGTAACCATATGATGGGATGAACAATTTTAGAGAATCTCGCTATAAATCTCGCATAGTATCCAACTAACCTCATAAAATTTCTAGCATATGAGACATTCTTTGATGTTATCCATCCTCTAATGAATTCAATCTTCTATGGATCTACTTCTATACCTTCCTTTCAAATAATGTGCCCCAAATAATGGATCTTCTATTGGTAAAAAGAGCACTTGCTTACACTACAAGGAGAACACCTTATAGCAGATGTTTTTGCAAAGATTTTTAGTGTTATAAAATTTGGAAAATTTTGAAAAAAAAAACCTCAGTTATAACATCGTTTATTTGTTGTGGAGGTTTTAGCGGATATTCCATATAACTAAAAAAATTGGGTAGGTGGATGTTGTAGTAGAGGTTTTTTTTTGGTGTTATTCATGTCAAAATGCATCAGTGCATTATTTACAAACACACACAGGGTCATTACTATAATAAAATACATCTGTGCATTAATATAATAAAAAATCCCCATATCTTAATATAATAAAAAAAACTCGTTGATGAACTTATAGTTATTGTGCATCGATGTCTCCTTTATGTCATATGAAAAGCATCAATGCACTTTAACATGTTCTATGTTGTTTTCATATGAAGTACATGTGCACTTTATGATTTGTCTGCCCCTGTGCATTTAATTTGTAGTTAGCCCTGATGCATTCAAGTTATCTTGAGACTTGTTGCATTTAATATAGCATGTTCCTCGGTGCTTGTGTAAAACGTATGTACCAATATCTATTTTACCATGTGTAATGAAGGGTAGTGAAATTTTGAATATTCAAGGTGAGATGTTGTGGCCATTATGTTTAGTATGCATCGATGTGGATAACATAGTAAAGGAATCCATGCATAAATAATATTTAGAATCTAGGTGCATATAATAAACTTAATGCATTGGTACATACATTATTTGTAGTGCCACGCTATATATCTCAAACATGAGAACCGTACAATTTTGAAATGATAAATATTATTGTACATTATATCATTTATGGAATGGTGTGTTTTCTTAGTAATTACCAGTGTGTTATTATAATTAATATGTACTAGTGTGAATGACTCCTCAAAACAAATGAATGTCTATATTATGCCATGCATTGTTTAGTGAGTTCGAAAGAATATAGTGCACTGGTATGTATATATTTTAGTTCATTGTTTTTATACAATTTTTCTATGAATCATTTAAAAAACAAACATATTTTTTCAATAATATATTTTTATATTCTTTTTATTGCATTTTGATATAATGATTTCTTTAATGTGTTATCCAAACAATTAAACATGTATTATTTGTAACAATGTAAATCATCCACATATTAATTATTTAGGAATGCAACAATTTATTCTTGAATTTTGTAGCTTTGGGAGGAATGTGGGAGTTTTTGTTGGCACCTATTTTGTCATTCGTTTCAGTGAAATTAGTTTAAAAATGAGGCCAGGGTCTCATGATAAAGTTGATGGGATTTATAGGTTTATGTGAGGGTGCCACACCCACAAAGACGAATAAAATATTCTAATTAATTGTTGAGTTTATGAAGGACTCATAAAGTCACTCATTTAACTCATATATAAAGGAGAGATGTCATTGTTACATTAGATCATCATTGTGGAAGAATGGAGTTGGCATAAATAATTATACACTTGTGTCAAGGAGGATTGGTGATCTCAGCTAGGAAATTATGCAAGGTGGTGAATCTGGCCTAGGAGAAAGAAGGTGGAAGATAACAAAGTGTATGTAGGTGATCATACCCATTTTATTTACTCATACATGATTTGTAGATGGGAGAACAACATATATATGCATGTTGAAGAAGGACGAATTGTGTGTAGGGTATATGTGGTTTGCAGGAGAGAAAACCACGTATGTATGTAGGTTTTTAGTTAGTGAATCATGTATATGGGTTTTTTGGGTAGGTACAAATTCATACAGGCTAACAAGTGACATCAATAGGACATATAAGTGATATAAAATAGATTCTTGGGAAGAGTATATTTCCATATATTGTTGAGGTTTTGTTTTCTTATTTGTATATTGGAGGACAAGGTTGTCCTCAGATTTGGTAATTTTGAGAGGAATAGCTCTGTCCTCAGTTTTGGTGACTTTGAGAGGACTAGTATTGGTCCTCTAATTTGGATAATTGGATAAAGTTACAAAACATAAATATTGTGTCTCTTGTGTATTGATGATTCATATATGATCTCTTTTTTCCCACTGTATATGTTTTTTTAGTCAATAATTTGAGTGTAAAGTTGTTTAGTGATAGTTAGATCACTATGAAGCAATTTTCAAATATGAAATTAGTCATATAGAGTTGCATGTGAAAATAGACATGGAATCATAGCTTGGGATTTGAAGAGAAGGGGATCATCTTGAAAAATTGGAAGAGTGTTGTATTTTTTCTTGTTCATGTTCTTGTTCCAGACATGTCAATATGGTGAATACATTGAAGCTTGAGGATAGGTTGGAAAGGGAAACCAACTTTCGGGCTTGGAAGGCAAGTGTTCTCCTTCCATTGGAAGAAAATGATCACAAGGATTATGTTGAGGATGGGGTTCCTAGCCCAACTAATCTAGTAGATTTGGAATTCCATAGGAAGAGGGAAGTGAAGGCCAAGGGAGTATTGCTAGAGTATATGAAGGACCACTTGATTCCTCACATTTTAGAGAAAGGAACTTCCAAGGATATCTATTATTCTTTGGTGGTTCTTCACCAAAAAAATAATATTGGTACGATGCTACACTTGAAGTACCAACTTCATATTGTCAGGATGACCAGTGAGGACATAATTTTCAGTTATCTCATGAATATTACTAAGATCCAATATCAAATCACAAATATTGGTTAGACAATACAGGATGTTGAGTTGGTGAATATAGCACTAAGAGGTCTTCCTAGGTCCTAGGAGCCATTTGTGCAGGGGATCTATCCACGATAAAATTTTCCAAACTTTGACAAAGTATGGAAAAAATGTATCCAAGAGGAGACTTAGTTAGTATCTAGAGATGATATGGACAATGTAGTAAAGAGTAGTGGTTATGAGAACCAATCCCTTACATATCGCACTAGGAAGGGTAGAAGGGGTTCTCCAGATAGAAGAGGTATGTCAGGGAGAAGGGATTATCTTCAGAAGGAAGCATCTACAGAACCAAGATGGAAGAAGGATCATAGTAAGATCACATGTTTTGAGTTTCATGATTTTTGAAACTATGCTTCATAGTGTCCACACTGGAGGGGAAGACGAAGAAGGAAGCACGCATTACCAACAAATGTTGATGACATTGCATATAGGTTCCAAAGGGAGATATTTTTGTTCTCTACCCTTTTAGGTATTGTCTCCATTGTCCAACAAGGAGAAATGGTTGGTGGATAACATAGAATATTTCCATATCATAGGTGCTAGAGAGTTGTTTGAGACACTCACATATACTAGATCAGACTTATGTGTGGATCTTGGTATGGGAGCCAAGCATTTAGTACAAGGATTCAATACTCTATAATTTCAATTGGAATCAAGAGAGATATTGAGGGTGTTGAATGTGTTGTGGGTGTCAAAACTCGGGATGAGTGTCCTCTGATCAGTCTCATAGATTGAGAGGAATGGCTATGATGTATTGTTTCAAGATGGATATGTATTGCTTGTGCCTAGATGATCTAGCTTAATACCAGTAGTGGTTCTTGGATTTAGGGAGGGAACCTATATAGGATGAGGGGCCATTGTCACTGTGAAATTTGAACTTTGATAGAGGAGAAGGTAAATGGAGAGGAAATTGGTGTAATCAGAGACTATCCTATCCACTCTCCCCACCTCAATAAGATGTCTCTTTCTATTTAGGTGGTAGGTAGAGCCAAGGAGAATGTCCCCGATGACACAGGGAGTTTAGAGAAATAAGAAAGTCAAAGTGGCTAGATAAACATCCCCTCTCACAAGTCGTCATCGATCAGAAAGTTCAGTTTAAATAACCAATGAAGATATAATATGTCAAAGTGTACTACAGGAACAAAAGAAACAAGAAAAATATATATTTGCAAGTACACTTGTTGGTTGTACTTCATAAAACCATAGACTTTCTTGATAAAAGAAATTTGTCGAATCTAATGAAGTAAACAGAAACTTTATAACAACAATCTTTATAAACACTTACATTGAGATTCATGAAATATCTTCAAAATGACTAAGAATCATTAACCATTGAAATTATCACACTAGCATTTGGTAGAACAAAATAAGACAAGGTATAGATGCGACCTTTACAATTTCTTTTTTGAGTTTTTAATGTTGCATCTAATGGTTTTAGCTTACTTTAGTAACAACAAAATATTTTTTAGTAGGTTAGGCTATTACAGGGTTTAGAAAGTGTTAGTAGGTTTCTCAAAGAGTAGGTTTTGAAGGTTGTGTTGAGGGTTAGAAAGTGTTAGTAGGTTTCTCAAAGAGTAGGTTTTGAAGGTTGTGTTGATCAGTTACTCAAGGGAGGAATTAGACTAGTTCTTTTAGGGTAAATGGAGTCAATAATGCAGCAGTAAATGTTCAAGAAAAATGATAATGGAGAGTCGAAGACAAGAGAGAATGATAGGTTGGAGTGTTGGTAACCCAAGGCTCCAATTATCAAACCCTAGGGGAAACTAGCTACTAAGGTGTAGGTAACCCTAGGCATTAGTAGATTTCCTCCCTCTTTAACTCAATGATGAAGAAAAATTGGCTAGGATGAAGCAATGGATACTAAGGTGTTGAAATGGAAAGGTGTTATCTCATGCTTCAAGAAAATTGTCCTTTTGACAATATATAGTAGGTGAAAGCTTTTGAAGATAGGACAATAACATATGCTAGTCTTCCTAGGGTTTAATCAAGCAATTTAATAATATTGAATGTAAATGAAAGATAAATAAATCCATAACCATTCAATTAAGAAGAATTGCAAAAAAATCACTTACATTCATCAAGAATAATCAATAATTCACTTACATTCATCAAGAATAATCAAGAAAATCCCTAGTTGAACACATCCACCAGGAAACTTGCCAAAATACACCAAATTTAGCCTCCTTCAACAAGTGCGCCTAAGATTTAAGCCAAGAAACCCTAAGGAGGGTGAAAATTTTAGTACTCACAAGTGTGAGTGAAATATCCTCTAAAATAAGAGTGATTTTCCCCTTATTTATACAGTTACAAAGACTAGAATTAGGTCCAAAAGGATGACATGGCCTGTTACACATAATATCAATTTTTTACACTAAATGTCATAATTAAACCCTAAAATAAGTTGTAAATGTGACATCATTCCATTTTAGGATGACATTAGTCCCTTTTTGGGAAACATTGGCCTCCTGGAGAAAAATGTTAGGCCTCCTTCGGCCTTAGGAACCTGCCACACATGCCTCTTGGCACACAACTGCCTCCAAAACATCCAAAACACTAGGTGATATCATGGGTGACTTGGGTGATGTCATGGGCCTTATAAGGCCTACATCATGGTGGAAAGGGAACAACCCCCCTGGGTCTAGGCCAGCCAGGCCACCCCTACTGAAATGTCCTCCTCTCTATGTGTGTAATCCTCTTATTTGTCTCTGCCCTGGCTGGGGGTCTCAACATCCATTTGGTGGGATCTTATCCCTATGGGGGTCTGAACTAATCATCTCCCCATATGTACCTGTCCATCAGGTGTGGCCCTGCAACATCAAAAAATACACCCTCCATGGGCTCATAAGTCATATGGATCATAGCAATGTCAATAACATATAATCATCAAGTTATTTAAACATGTGCATGAAACCCCCTTTACCCAACCAAGTGCTCAAATACATTATGATATTCTACAAGCCATGTTTGGAGGGGATGTTAGGATGTCCTATTGGGCTAATTCTCATTCGATGTGGGATGTTCCCGGGTGAATTCAAATCTAGGACATGTGAGTGGATGAGGTGGAAAATAGATATCTAGGCTATGGGTGCAATGATAGAAGGGAAATGTATGGATTACCTGTGGGTTCCTCTGAAGATGGTGATTTGCACCTTGTCATGAATGAAAATGTTTCCAAGACCAATCATGCCTTTTATCTTTTATTCTTTATTGATTTTTTATTTATAGAGACTAATTGAGGGACAATGCCCTGACGTGGTGACCAGTGGTGTCAATGTTACCCACAAACATTTCAAGGAAATGAGAACATTGGATCATGATGAGACCTCCTTTCTCTTGCCTTTGCCACCAAGAGCCACTACCCTAGCGTGGTGACCAGTTGTTGGTAGTGTCATACCACTACATTCCCATGGACCTAGTAGGCTTTCTCATGATGAGACCCCCTATCCTCCAACTAGGTCTTCATTTATTTATTTTTTATGGGTCCCTCTATTTCTTGCTAAGAATATTTGTATTGATTTATTAGGGATCCATGGGCAAAGAATATCAAGGTTTCCTTCTTTTGGATTTTATCTTTTTCCAGCTACTTTTACCCTCTAGGCCTTTATCCCCTTATTCCCATAAGGTAAGGTACAATACTTACATATTTGTCCAACCTAGTCCCCATACTAGTGTAATGGGATAAATGAGCAGGAAAAATATGGAAAGTGGTAAGTATGGTGGGAACGGACGATGGCATTTCATGAATCCCCTTAGTGGAAACTCAAACCCAACTGGAACCAACTTACTAGGGCATATTTTCATTCCCCCTAGGTGTGGTCAAGTGGAAAGAAATAAGTTCCAATCACACATTAGAAGAAAAAAGAATTAAATGCACATATTCAGATGTTTTGAGAATCAAAGTGACACATACCATGATACTCTGACTCATTACCTCATGGAGGAAGTCCATTTCTGTTGCAAGACTAGGCTGATGTGATGGATGTTGTTGCTACTTACAAAGTGGAGGTGTTGAAGAAGAAAAGGATGGGACCTCTGGGACCATGCTCAAGTCAATCTGGCTCTTGGTACTCCATGTATAGGACTTGTGGGACTTGAGACATAACCTCCTTAGTTATCCCTAGCCTAGGAGATAACATGGCCAAGCCATGAGTGTTGTGTCTAGTACGAGAAGAGAGATATATGAGAAGGATCAGGTGTCTCCATGAGTGGTTAGGTAGGTGACACCATCAGTGGTACAGGCTCCGAGGGAGACAAATTTCAAAGGTATTCAACCGTTAGGATATAAGAGGGAGGAGTGACCTCCCAGGGCTATGCATAGGACACTAGATAGGGATAGTATGGCCCCAAGGGGTGTGAAGACTCAGAGGGAGCTAAGTTTTAGGAGGAGCATGTGATCTCAGAGAGACCCTCATCTTAGGGAAAGTTAGTTGTACCAAAGGGAGATATGGTCATCCAAAGGGAGTTCCCCCTCAGGTTTAGCTATGATAGAAACATCTTCTAGGACTGACATCTGGATGTCATGGGTTGAGTATAGACAAGAGCTTCAGAGGAAGGAGGATTCTAGGACATGTGATACCTCCATGGAGGATACATCTGTCTCAACATGATTTTCTACAGTGACAAAGGAGCCAACGATTTGAGAGGAATGGGAAGTAGGATTTTCTTTAGTCATAGAGAGATTAGTCAGTGAGGTAGATTACACAATAGGATTTTCTTCAATGATCAAGGATGCGACCAATATGATATATTTTATTTCTATGATAGAGGATGTTCCAAGTCAAACAGACTCAACAACATGATGTGCTCTAGTGACCATGGATGCAGTCAGTCAGACATAATGGACAATTGGATGTGTTCCAGTAATCAAGGATGCATCCAATCAAATAGACTGGATAGTTGGATGTTCTCTAGTGACCAAGGATGTGACTGGTTAGACATAATTGATAACATAAATTATTGTGACAATTTTTGAGGACCCATTTTCCAAAATGACAGAGAGAGTAACCAGTTTGGATTATTGGAGTAGAGATGCGATGGTAGATCCAGAGTTGTATCTACTATGCATGATAATGGTTCATCCAGATGTTGTAGGATGGGATACCTCCCTCTCTAAGAGGAAGTGTTTATCTATGTATCTTCAAGATGTATTCCCACTAGAGTCCAAGGTATCATGCATGTAGGAATTTTTGTTGGCACTAGTTTTGACTTTCATTTTAGTGAAATAGGCCAAGAAATGAGGCTAGGGCCTCATGGAAAAGTTTATGGGATTTGTGGGTTTGTGTTGGGGTGTCACACCCACAAAGAGGACTAAAATACTATAATTAATTGTTGCATTTAAGAAGGTCTCCTAAACCCACCCAGTAGACTCCTATATAAAGGAGAGATATAATTATGACATTATATCATCATTATGGAAGAATGAATTTGACATAAGTAAGTTTTTTCTTTTATCAAGGAGGATTGGTGATATTAGTTAGGAAAGTTTGCAAGGTGGAAAATTTCGCTTAGGAGAATGAATGTGGCAGAGAGAGAAGTGTATGGAGGTGAACATACTCATATTTTGTATTCATATGTGGTTTTTAGATGGGCCAAGTGCGTATATACACGAGTTATGAAAGGACAAATCATGTATAGGGTATACACAGTTTGTAAGAGAGAAAATTGTGTATCTCTGCGGGTTTCCAGATGGTGAATCACGTATCTAGTTTTATGGGTAGGTACATATATGTACATGATGACAAGTGATGTCGAAAGGCCATACATGTGATCTATAGCAAATTCTTTGGTAAAGGGATGTTTCGATATATTTTTTAGGTTTGGTTTTATTTTTTATATATTGGAGGACAAGGTTTTCCTTAGATTTGGTGATTTTTAGAGGACTAGTTTTTTCCTCAATTTTGGTGACTTTGAGAGGATTGGTTTTATTCCTCATATTTGGAGAATTAGACAAATTTACATAATAGAAGTATTGTGTCTCTTTTTTATTGATGATTCATCTCTGATCTTTTTGTTTCCACTGCATATGTTTTTTAGTCAATAATTTCAGTGTAAAGTTGTTTAGTGATAGTTAGATCACTAGGAAAAACAAAATTCAGATCTGAAACTAGTCACATAGAGTTTCATGTGAAAATTGACATTTACAACATTCGACACTGCAATGAAATAAGAAACTCATTTTATTATATATGAATAAGAGACCCATTGTCATGCAAAAAGGGACAATGTAAAGGTTTAGTACAATAATCAAATTGCAACCAATTTGTAATTGTTACACTTATTGGTAACACATCCTCATGCAATTGGGACAATATGTCGAGTATATTAAAAAAAATCCCTGATTTTCATAGACAAATATTCCAAAACATATAACTTGCAGTAACATTCAATTATATTGATTGGAATTCATTAGTTGAATTTTTTATGTTGCTCGAGATGTGTGCATGCCTCATTTCTTCATCATTTGTAGGTGATATTGTACTTTGATTTTTTAACATAATGTTTTCATGATCAACTTATTTTTATGCTTCGCCCCTTCATCTTCCATCTACAAACATATAAATAAATTGTAATAAGCATATATATATATATATATATATATATATATATACATGGTTGTGTAAATAAAAAAGAATACCTTAGCACCAAGACTTTCATAAACAATACACATTATTTCAAAGCCGTGGTTCATGAATTATCTCAAAAATTCCTCTAATGTCTTCATTTGATACTTTTTTTCCTACATGTTTAATACTACATGACGAAGCACAGTCAATATAATTTTTTTCTTTTTTTCATTAATTATAAAACAACGAAATTTAAGAAAGATCTCTACTTACAAATTGTTCAATTGAACTTTCATTCTTCAACATATACCAATAACCCATACTTAACTCATTTTTTATCAATTCATGGGTTGGATCCTCTTTGTATGTTAACACCTAGTAGATACATGGACAAGTGTAAATTAATTATTTAAATATAAATATCATAGCAAACATGAAATATTAAGAAAGACAGAAAACGTAAACACTCAAAAAGATGGTGATCAACCCTTTTATTCATCATTTTCATGTCCTATGTGTTGAATATATTCTATTTGTTTTTCTTTTCTGCAACAAAACAATTAAAATTTGTATTTCACACAATACTTAAATTTGATGTACATAACAGAATAAATAAATGATTGCATACCTTTGATGCACATTGTAGCTAGGATGGATCCTCTTGCGATGCAATTATGTTCATTTATTTTATCAACTTCTTATACACCTTTTTGGACATCCCTACTGACTTATCTTGGTTTTCCCCTTGTTTTTCCCTTGGAATTTTCTAAATCTCTGGAAAAAAATAAATTAAAAAATGATCAATTTAAAATAAAAATAGCATCTCGGTGCAGATATTAATATAATTTGAATTAGGGCGTCAATAATATTTATATGCACCGGTGCGCCAAACATACGTATATGCACCGATATAGTATAACAATGTTTTTGTGAAACTAAAAAAGTTTTACAAACTTTTTTATTTAGTCGGTGCTTTATGAATTAAGAAAATTACGACTTCCTAAGTACTATTTATTAGGAATCGTTGAGCAATGAACAAATTTAACAAATGGTGATTTCCATATAAAAAAAATATTTTTTCAGTTTTAAACTCAACAATGAGCTTTGTAAATAATGTTCCCCAATGTGTATTTAGCTAAAAGGCACACCACCAACCATAATTGTTTTCAATAATATCTTGAATCGAAAAAAAATAAATTTTTACAAATAATACATGTTGGTGCACTTACTATGTGCATAATGCACTGGTCACCATAAAGAAGTTTTAAAAAATTATCCAACGATGACATGGTGGTTTGGAATCCAATGAAATGAGTGGTTTCATTACAACAGATAGGAAACACCCATATATAATTGAACAAACCCTATAAATAAATTGTGCTTAAAAAAATCTTCTTCTAAAATATACAAAGAGAAAGAAAAATAACAGTGAGGAAATTAGGGATTCCAATATTGAATGTAACTATGAAATCCTTCTTTTTTGTTTGGGAATGCACTAAAAACTGTTTGAATCAAATAGGATAATGATCAAGATGATTAATAGAATGAAATCATATACCTATAATTTCTCCTCTATAGATTTATATGTGATCTAAAATACCCCCCCTTGAATTTAGATCTTCAAAAAAAATCCACCCTCTAAGAAATCTTTGCTAATAAATATTGTTTACACAAATATTCTTTCTAAAATTTGGAAAACAAATAAAAGAATGAATATGATTTTCCTTTATAAACACAAAAACTCAAATTCCTTCTCATATTTGCATTGTATATTCCATTGCATTGATGATAAATACGTGCATTATTTTTTTTTAATACTTATGTTTTTGGAGCTCTACATCATGAGTAACACACCAATGCGATGTGTATAATGCATCAATTTATTTTCTTAATAAATTGCAACGCATTAATATTAAGTTTGCATTATTTTTATAATTTGTTTATGTTGTTAACCGTTCGATATGCACCAGTGTGATGTGTAATTAGTAACATACCATGGTGGAGTGTAAGTAATAACACACTACGAGATAGTTAAATTTTCACAATGCAAATGAAAACATATGTATTTAAATTTTATGGAGATTTTTCTTTGTGAAGGAAATAACATTGGTTATTCTTCGGTGATTATCTCAATAAAATGCACCAGTGCATTTGGTTTATCCATATGATAGGTGTGTATTTATATGATAAATCACAACGACGGGGGAGAGAGAGAGGGAGAGAGAGGGAAGGGGATATAGTGAGTGAGACTTTGAGGCAGATACAAATTGAGTGGTATATATGGGTAGATGTAGGAGATACATAGAGAGGGGGGGATATAGAGATAGAAGGGGAGGGAGGGAGGAAGAGATCCAACAGAAGAAAGAGAGAGGTCGAGAGTGAGATGGAGAGAGAGAGGAGGGGTAGAGAGAGAGGGAGGTTGATAAAGGTAAAGATAAAGAGAGGGGATGAGCATAAAATTCACATTTTCTATGTTCAAGGAGGATATTTTTAGGGATCAATTAACTATTTCATATTTTGTAAAGGCAAATTGATATTTATTGTATAGTTGGGTGCAAAAAAAACTATGATATTGTAGAAGAAAGAAATGATTATTTAATTATGTTGTCAACTTATAAAATTTATTCAAAATTATTTTTGAAGTTAGATTGTTCTATGCTACCCAAGATGATGGTTTTGGCTCAAATGTAGGAAAATAAGAATTATAATATCAAATGTCAATTATTCATATTCTAGTGTCACCTCATTCGGTATCATTGGAACTCCTTCAAGGTATCTCACATTGATTGGAATATGTCTAGATTTTATTGATAATTCATTTATCTCATTGAATTTATGTTATGTATGTAAGTGCAGTTTAATAATTGTTCATTAAATTTTTCAGGATCAATATTTAGGCTCGATTTTATATGGTGAAGATATTCACAAGCTCTTATCAGGAGAAAGATACCACAAGAATATGATTGATGAAAATGGAAAACTTGTTTACCATACCAATCCTAACATGTCATCTTCCAGTAACCATCCTAGGTCAACAATATTACACCGTGAATTTGATTTCTTTTATGTAGATAACTCGTAGGGAAAAATAAAAAGATGATTGAGTAATTATACTTTTGGATTTCAATGGAACTAATGTAAATGCATTTTTTAACTGATATTTTTTTTATAAATGGGTTGGTTTCATGTTTATTATTGGGAAAAAAAATTCCATGCTTCTAAAAAGTGTTTGGTATAATGTTTGAACATATTAAAAGCATCATGTTACTAATATTATCAATGTAATGTTCAATATGTTTACAATCGAGATTATGATGATGGGAAACATGTCCACCATCTACCATTGCACCCCAATACGATGTCAAGTCATGATATTAATGCTAATACAAAAGAGCTCATGGAGGTATAATACCATGAATGTTTGAAACAACCATCTATTCTATTCCCACTACAACCTAGGTCACAAATTAAAAACCTTGATAGTAACATTAGTTATTCACATGTTAGGGATGAAGGAAATGATATATAGGTTGGTATGGATGATTTATTGTGGGATACTTAGGCCATGAAGAGAATTTTGTTAGATGNCCCACTACAACCTAGGTCACAAATTAAAAACCTTGATAGTAACATTAGTTATTCACATGTTAGGGATGAAGGAAATGATATATAGGTTGGTATGGATGATTTATTGTGGGATACTTAGGCCATGAAGAGAATTTTGTTAGATGCATTCTAGAAAAATGAACTAAGGGATGACACTGATGTCATAGATACCTTCTACAAAAGCTTGAAATCCAATTCCACCACTGCTCTATTTCATCCAATACAGTGGTCTGCAAGGTATGCCCAAATAGGAACAACAATGTTAATGAAAAAACTTGAGCGAATGTATGGTATATAAGAAGCATGTTTCGTGTTGTAACACCCTACTTTTCCCTAGGATTTTAATTATGAAAAAACTCCATATATTAATGTTATGAGGCATGTAATTAAGTTTTGAATTAATAGAAACACCAAATTGTTGATTGAGAGGGAAAAACCTTGACAGTACTAGCCATGATACAACAAATAAAAGTAATGAGGCTAAGGGAATGATGGAACGGTTGAGTGAAGTGGAGCTGAGATATATTAGTGAAGAAAATAGGAATCTTGCTCAACAGGATAATATATACTTGCAGACTTAAAAACTACACACACCAACATACCAGACTTACCTAAAAAACCACGTGACCATTAAAAGAAGTTGTCGATGTGGTTGAGGTATTTAATGACTATTGGTAGTTTAATTGTTCAGAGAGAAAAGTATGATTGAAAAATGGATAGAGGGGACACTACAGAATCTCCCTTTCATATTGTAAATGAAAACTGCAGGTTACATATACAAGGAGTCTCGAAAATATCGAGGGGAACAAAGAAGAAGAATGAA
>SNQJ01S0009873.1:0-19769 GCA_010110895.2 Picea sitchensis | reverse complement strand
GGGGAAAAGAGAGTTGGAAAATAGAGAACAGAGGAGACAAAGAAAAATGCACAACAATGAAACAGAACACACGGAACAAAAAAGGATTAGAGACAAGCAAGAGAGAACTCAATGTAGAGGTTTAGATGCATTGATTGAGGAAAATAAGGAAAGCGAGGAGATTTCTGAAAGAGAATAGGAATATTATCTACATTGCTTATGATCACCCTGAATAGAGAAGAACCAAAATCCCAAACTAGAGCAATAATGGGCCACATCTTGGTGCTTTCTAGATGGAAGCTAGCACTAGTAAGGGGAGGTCATTGAGGGATTGTTGAGTAGAGAAGAGACTCCTTTATGCAAAGAAATTGTAGTTGCGAAACCACCTGATAAACCTATGGAGACCCAAATCTAAGTTGTTAAACATTATTTTGGTCACCCCTATGATCAACTAACGATATGTGCATAACTCACATCTATGTTATGTAAATATACTAAATGAGACTTTCCCCATGAGAAAAGTGGATCATCTTTATTTCCTTAAAAACCATATCAAAGGAGATTGTCACACCGTGCTAAGTTTTTTAGGGTGCCATGATGCTTGATCATCACATTATGCACCAAAAATGGAATCCAATGTCGCTACATGTTTCCTATGCATAGGGTGCGACGATGCCCAGATAAGAGAAAATTATGAAATTCATGAAATTTCTAGAAGGGAATCTTCTAGAAGATGAGGTGACCTCTGATCGATTTGGATATTACTCACTTCCCTAATTTAGAGGGATCATCCCAATATTCTCATGCATCCCTCTTTCACCCTACATAAAGAGGGATCTCTCATGGGAAAGGATAGGGATTGCTTTTGCATGAAGAATTTTGTTGAAGATTGTACTTTTGATAGCTTTTCTTTAGATTTCCAAGTCAGGTTTCGAATGACCTTCATCAAATGAATTGGAGAAAAGATGTGTGTGTTGAAGCAAAGGGCCATTGGAAGGTATCTTGCAATATTAAGGCATGGGTTGTATTCTCCACTTTCATTCAAGATAATGCAGTAATAAATTTCTTCCCTATAAAGGTGTCTCTACGTTTATTGTATAACTCCTTGATCTTATACATATACTTCATTAGAATATATATATAGTTGTTCTCTCTTCTTGTTGGTTTGTTCTTCTTAATAGGTTCACCATCCCACAAATCGAAATATGGAACAAGGATGATACTAGCAAGGATCAAACATCATTTAAATGGTATGTGATTTGTCCCTCTTTGAATTCGTTTATATGACAATGAAATCTAAGGAGAAACTTGTATTCTTCCTTGTTTTGTTCTAGATTCTTGTTTAAGTTAGGGATATTAGTTCGTGTCTACACTTACTGATTTGTCCGATAAAAAAATTGGTGACCATATTGGGGAACATCCTCTTTTGGTTTTCGCTTCCTTTTTTCATCTTTCCTTCTTTTGGTAAATTTAATTCTCTGAGTCTTTGGGTGATCCTTATTGACTCTCTGGTTCTGAAATTTCATTGAGAAACTATGTCCTCTTTTAAATTTTTCGTTGTTTTCAAACATCGATGAACCCTGCTTGTGAAAACCAGAGTGTCAACTTCACACTGTGTTTTTTTTTTTTCCTACAACGATCCTTGATCATCAAACTGTGCTCTTCTGTAGACTGCAACGATTCGTGTAGAAAGTTTTGAAGTGACAGTCTATCTTTTCTCTTTGCCCAAATTTGTCATTACTCCTTGGGATGAAGTTTTGGTATTGTTTAGTGATTATTTTCACCTTGGTTTGTATCTTTATTTTGAATTTCATCATTTCTCAAGCAATTAAGAGTCTTTTTCATAAGTTTCCTAATTTTATCTTTGACTTCTTGTTGCAAGGGTATAATCTCAAGGCTTCATCCTTGAGTTCTTGTTTGATGAGTTTTTATTGATCTTTTTTGACTTTTGGGTTATTGTTGATTGGAAAATTATTTTTTTTATTGTATTAGACACATAAGTTTTTATTACTTTTCATTTTTGGTTGCATTATGAGTTTATTTTGGGAAATAGTGTCGTGAGTGCATTTATCTTCTTAGACAACTCTTTATTTTTTTCTTTAGATATCTGTTTTTATTTGAAAAGGAAAGGATAGAAGTTTTTTCTTCTATTAGTAAGTATTTAGAAGAAAATTTTTGTATTCAAAAGAGAAAATTGGAAAATTTAGTAGCTTTGATTGTTTGGCATCAGTATCATTCAAAGATTGAGGAAATTGTGTTTTGTAACTTGTTGTATTTTGGAAAAATAAACCTTCTCCCTTATGTAATTAGAGTTAATTGAATGAAATCATTGCATCTCATCTCTCTTTGCATTTTGTTGGGTCAAGGTCAACAACTTCATCAGTTTCATCTTTGTTTCCTTTTTTAGTAAGCAACAACCATTAAAATTCAGCGTAACTTTAAAATCTATCTAGCAACTTTTTTTTTCTAGAAATTTTATACACCAACATTAGCTAGGATAACTCTTTGGAATAGGCTATGAGGCACACTCTCCAAAGAGTCAAAACACACAATAGTATCTTGTGATAGGGAGAGTTTAAATTCGCTTCCTACATTTTTTCCTGGGAAGCCATTCTAACAGAAGGGTAAATCACAAGGTCGCATTAGCGCCGATAGAGTTACTCACCCTTCTTTGTTAGTATTAGTATAGAGATTGCATGTATTATTGTGGGTAACCTGAGAAGAAAATCCTTTGAAAAAATTCTCAAGGCGATTTTGGGCTTAGATACCATGCCCTTGCGCATGGATCAGACTGTTGACTTCTTCCCCATGAAACATTTTCATAATTGGTAATCTTAATGGCCTATGTCTTTAGAGTCTTTACACAAGGTGACTATGGATGGGAAAGTATTCATAGTACCTAGAATCAATGTTGGCCAAACTCACTTGGGCTCCTTGGAGGGTATACCCACGATTATGTGTGGGAGGTTGCACCAGGGTGTAAGTCCATTAAGTAGGTCATCAATGTAACTTTTCCACCCACTTTATCCCAACCCCTTCTTGTCTTGATTTCACGACATTGGATTCATAACCAACTAGTGACATCAAAATAAGAAGATTTGTTTGCGTGTTGGATATCTAGATTTCATTAGTGGAGTGTTGTTTGTTTCTCTAGTTGGCCATATATTTCTTTCATTTTTTATTCGGTGCAACCAACATCGACCCTCGCAGTTCACCTAAGATGCAAGGGTTACCTCCAAAAGAGCCGAAAAAATATGCTCCTTTTCTTTCTAATTAACTAGAGGGTCCTCCTGAAGGAGAAGTCAATAACGACATTTCCTCTTAGATTGAAATTTATACTCCATAGATAGAATAAACACTTCATGTAAATCTGTTATTGAGTGTTATACAAGATCCACTTTTTCTCCAAATAAAATCTTTGGGAGATGTTGTTGTTGAAGACTATATTAGAATACCTATTGAACCTTATGCAGAGTCTGGTGTAGATGATCCACCCTTTCAGAGTGAATCATTTAGAACTTCAGTTCATACTGCTATAATTTTTAATCCTATCTTAGTCCTCATTCTTTATTTTTGGAGGACCTCCTTGGGACACAATATTTTTGATAAACTAGTAATGATCCCAAATCAACCTATGTCGTCACATACACCCGTGACTTCCACTGCTTATACAATACCTTTATAACATTTTATTTGCACGAAAAGTAATTTTGTTACGGGTTCTGAGTCGTTGTTGGTTGGTACTCATACAATCCTTCTCCTCTAGCTCACTATCTCTATTGCGGTCCCACAAGTCACACATGTTTCTGTTGGAAGTACGGTCATAACTCAAGCTCCCATTGGAATGCCACTTCCACCTAGATCAAGTCCATCACTACCACCTAGTTATACCACTCTTAATACTTCTATTGCTAATCCTACCCAATGTCCATCCAGAGGGCCTAATCATTTTGTTCCACCTGGATATAATGTTGGTAGTGTTTTTGTTACCACACCTACCCAGGTTCTCTCTGGAGGGCCTAGCATTCCTCCTCCACCTCCACTTGGAGGATATAATCATCTTGTCCCAAGTAGCTCCAATCAAATTGGAGGCACAAGTTATTCTGCCACTTCTAGTTTTCAACTTCCTGTTGGAGGTCAACCTCAAGTTGGGGGGCAACCTCGAGTTGGGGGTCATAACCCAGTTTATGGACATTATATACCTGGATCACAAACTCAACCTTGGAATTTTCCTTTCCTAGTAAATCAACAACCGCCTAGGGGAAACCTCCTCAATTAAATTATTTTATACCCCCTACTCCCAGGAAACCTTATCCAAGCTCTGTAAATCCTACCTGGGGTCAATATTTTCAGTCTAATAATCCTTTCCAAGTTAGCATACCAAATCAACCAACACATGTTGGCTACTTGTCTCAAAACCCTCCACAACTGAAATTGACAGAACCTTATAACTATTTATAGACTTATTATGGTCCTATTGGTATACCTACGGGATTGCCTTCTCAAAATTATTAGTTTCCTCAAGTGAACAGACAGTTGTCATTTCTAACTACTTTGGATTTACTAGATTTGCCTAGGATTTTGAATGATCCTATTTTTCGTTCTCCTTATCGGTCAGTCATACCTTCAAAATTACCATAATACATTCCTAAGTTTGACGATCGATAGGGAGAAGACCCAAAAAATCACGTCATGAAATTTCATCTTTGGTGTTCATCTAACTCCTTGATGGATGACTCCATTCGATTATATATTTTCCAATGAAATATTATGAGTTCAACATCCAAATGGTATATGGAATTTCCACGAGGATTTTTCAATTATTTCAACACCTTAGCTATGGATTTATTAACACATTACCAGTTACCAATATGATATGAGACAAGAATCAAGATTTTGAGTTCATTTAAACAATCCTCTTCTACTCATATTTCATATCATATTCATGAGTGGAGGAGGAGAAGACGATTAATCAAAGTTCCCCTTCCTCATCAATTATTGGCTGAGTGGTTTACCAAATCACTCATCGATCCTATAGCCCAGATGTTTCCATAGGTGGTGTTGTCAATGAAGAGAGGAATATTAGTCGTGCTCAATACATGGATCTCATTTATTTATAAATGAGAACGTTATATGACTTGATCCCTGGTGCTCCTTTCCCATCCATAAATCTATCCCCACCACCTCCAGTAGATTCTCATGTTTTTTATGGTGTGATTGGAACTTTTCACGTTGAGACTCAGTCCAAACAAGATAGTCATTCCAATCCCAAATTTACTACTGCTAATCTACAAAATGTTACTCCTCTGAGTCATTCTCATGGTAAAACCTTTGAGGTTAATATGGTTCAGTCTACATCTATCGGTAAAAATCAAAATAAAAAGAAAGGGAAGGTTAATAATAAAGAGGATAAAAATAATAATCAAGAATCCGATAAACCCAAGACTCAGCCTACTAATGATAAATAAAACTGAAAACCTCCTTATCCTTGCCTTATCTATGGTGAGAATCATTATACGAAAGATTGTCTAAGACGTGTTGAGGTTACTAAGTTCCTGCAAGGGACTTGGACACCTACTACACCCATCATTTTTTCCAAAACTTTTCCTTCTCAACAACAGGCACAATTGATTATTCATGACCAACCTTCTCCCTCTACCACATCATATGTACTTATGTGTATTGGTGACTCCAAGAAGAATTAAATTGTAGTCGCTACTCGAGCCAAATACTATTCTCCTTCTAAAGAGAACATCGATGACTCACCACCTCCATTGGTTCAAACTCCTCCATCGAGTCCACCTCCTGACGATCCTCTTCATCTCCAATGACCGAGTCTAGATACAGTTCTTCGTCCAACTCCTAAGGGCGTTGTTCATAAGTCATCATTTAACCCCCACGCACATGCCACTGAAAACTACAGTATTGTAGAATATCTTTCACATGCACCTTCTGTAATGTCGGCTCTCGAAATCCTTCAAATTTGTCCTACGCAACATAAGGCGGTGTTAAAGGATATTGGTGGAATTGATCCTACCAATATGAAATTGATAATATTTTATTTGGAATATCACATTCCAAGGCTCCCTCATCAATTAGAATTTCAAATACAAGCCATTTTGGAAAATAAGAATATTTGTCGAACTTTTGTGGATGAAGGAGCTTCGACATGCATCATGTTTGTCACTTGTTGGAAGGACATTGGCTCTCCTGCCCTTACCGATTCACACAATACTTTAAAATCATTTAATTATACAGGGTTTAAACCTTATAGTGTTCTTCCTTCGTTATCTATTGTGTTAGAAGGAAAAGTGGTTACTGTTTAGGTTGAGATGTTGATGCACCTCTCGATTACAAACTTCTACTTCGTCGTAGTCGGGTCGATTCTATGCGCGCAATTGTTTCTACTGTTTTCCATGTGATGTGTTTCGCTCACCAAAGTAATTTTTTTATCGTATATCAACTCACCTTATTTAGTTATGATTCACGCACTAGTAGAGTTCCATTCATAGTGAAAACACCTCCTGGTTATGAGAATTTCAGTGTGGGTTGTTAAAAGATTCATCGTTAATGGGTAATTTCCCCATTCCACCACCCGATGTTCCTCCTCCTTTTGTCGCTTCTATTAACATGATTTCAAACATTGTTGGAAAAACCTATGAGTCTTATGACCCTTGGATACTACCTATCTTGGATGATTGTCTTTATTATGCTGACTGAATTCCTTTAAGTTCGGTGGAATTGGCCTATCAAGTTGTTCAATCGAAAACTCATTCTCCTCGTTCTCTCTTACATATGTCTCTTGAGATATTTCATGTGGTATTCCACACTGATGAAATGATCATAATAATCATGTCTATGGAAGACACCCCATGGGATGATGAGCATCATCGTTCTATTCTCTTCCTGGAACCAGAGACTATCGAGAGTTACCAACGGATTTAAAATATGTCTACAATCAATATTATTCCCCTAGTTTCTGAACCAATACGAGATGTTTTGTATGAAGGGAACTTGGGAAATATTTCACCTACCATCCCTCTAGATATTTCAATTAATCCTAGAATAGTATAAAATATTCATATTAGAGACTCATGTTCTCCTGATGAGATCCAAACTTACAAGGAATGTTTCCAAGAATTTTGTGATGTTTTTGCATGGAGTTACGAATAAATGCCTAGAATTGATCCATATATTGTTGTACATGATATTAATTCATACCTGGATGCTAAACCCATTCGAAAAATACGTCTCCCAGTGAATCCATGAAAATATTCTTCTATTAAACTCAAAGTTGAAAAACTTCTTAAAGCCGGTTTTGTCTACCCTGTAGCATTGACTGATTGGGTGTCCAATATTGTTCCTATTATGAATAAAGAAGGCATGATCCATGTTTGTGTTGATTATAGGGATATCAACAAGACCTATCCCAAACATAATTATCCAAACCCTTTCGTTGACCAGATCGTTGACGATTGTGCTGGGTCCAGTGAAATCTTCTCTTTAATGGATGGATTCTCCGATTATAATCAAATCAATATTTTACCTATGGATCAACATAAGAATGATTTTATTTTCCCTTGGGGTACCTTCACATACCGTAAACTCCCTTTGGGTCTCAAAAATTCTGGTGCGAATTTTCAACGTGCTATGTATTATGCTTTTCATGATATTAAGCACATTGTACAACCTTACCTAGATGACTTACTGATGCATTCTATGCGTCGCCAAGATCACACGGCACACTTACGAGCCATTTTCCTATGCTGTCGATATTATTGCATACAATTTCACCCACACAAATTCATTTTTGTATGGAGTCTAGACGACTTCTTGGCTTTATCATTTCTACACATGGGATTAGGGTGGATCCTTTGAAGTTTGAAGCTATTCTCAATTTTCCTCCTCCTTCTACCTTACGCCAACTCCAAAGTTTGCAAGGGAAACAATTTTTTTTACGTCGATTCATTTCCAATTATGTCGAACTAATGAAAATTTTTACTTGACTTCTTAATAAGGGTTATGATTTTGTATGGGACGCCTCTACCAACAAAGCCTTTGAATCTTTGAAACTTGCCTTAACCCGTACACCACTCTTATTTCCCCCTAATTATAGTCGAGATTATTTATTATATTTGGCATCTTTTGACTCTACCATAGCCATGGTTCTAGTCCAAGAGGATGATTCGCATGATTCGCATGTTATTTACTATTTGAGTTAGAGTCGCATGACCATCGAAACCAAATATATGCATGTGGAAAAATTAGCCTTCGCGGTTGTTCAATTTGTTCAACGTTTTCTTCATTATATATTATTACGCAAAACCTCCATCATTTCCAATTGAAACCCTATGCAACATATACTTACAAGAAATTTTTTTGGGGGAAAATACTCTGAATGGATAGTGATTCTCCAGGATTTTTATTTGGAATTTGAGCAATTCAAGTCAAAGAAGTCTTCGGCTTTTGTCGAATTGATATGTGACCTTCCCTCCACTGAGATAGAAAATGTGGCAAAGGATTCTTTTCCTGATGAGTCTTTCTTTCTGATCAGTTGAGATGACATTTGGTATGGAGACATTATCATTTATCACCAAACCCAAAATTCCCGACCTGATCTTTCTCATGTTGATCGTTGTCGAATTTGGTATCAATCCTATCAATAAATTATCCTCGGCGATACCCTTTACCATCGTGGTATTGATTTTGTATTTCGACGATGTCTAACCTATGATGAAGTTGGGAAAGATTTAAATGACTATCATTCTGGACCATCTGGTGGTCATATGTTTGGGTATCCCACTGCCCAAAATATCTTACGATCTATTTACTTCTGGCCTTCATTGTTTAAGGATTGCATTACCTCCATTCAGAAATGCCACACTTGTCAAACATATAACAATAAGATTCGATCACATACTGCTCCTCTTTATCCTATAGTTTACATTGGTCCATTTTCTAAATGGGGCATTGACTTCATGACATGTAACCCTCACGCGATCGGGGGGCATCGATACATTATTGTAGTTGTGTATTATTTCACTAAATGGACTGAGGATATACCTACATTTGATAATACCAGGAAAATTGTAGCATTGTTCATATTCAATCATATTATCACTAGGTTTGGTGTCCCTCAAGACATCATCACTGACCATGGTAGCCATTTTCACAATTTCATGATGTCTGAACTTACCAATAAGTTGGGTCTTTGACATGAAAACTCAACCCCTTACTATCCACAGGCCAATGGCTAGGTTGAAGAAATCAACAAATTTCTAACTACTATGATTTGACGGATGGTAGGAATCCACAATTCAAACTGGCACACAATGCTCTTTTCAGAATTTTGGGCCTATCGGACGTCTCTTAAATCTTCCATAGGGTTTACACCTTTCTAGTTAATATATGGTATCGAATCTATTCTGTCAATTGAATGTGAAATCCCATATTTAAAACTAGCTATTGAAATTCTCCCTAACACCTCAGCCAAAGAAGAACGTCTCTTGTATTTGATGAAATTAGACGAGACTCACCGTGACGCTTCTTTAGTCATAGAAAATCAAAAGAAACGTGTCAAATCTCAATACGAAAAGCATGTCAAACCACGTGTTTTTATGAGGGTGATTTAGTTATCCTTTACGAACAAGATCGTGACTTATTGGGGGCCGATAAATTCGAGCCCATGTGGTGTGGCCCTTATATCATTAAATGAGTGTTGGAGAAAGTGTCATTGTTTCATGGAAACTTGCACAAGAGATATAGCTAAAGCAATTACACACAAATCTTATCAAGAAAGGAAGAGAGATTCAATATGGAAGAATGCGAAAATATATTCACACTACTCTAATGAGTTGATGATTGATACATAGATCATGATCAATATGATACAATGAATGAGTTGAATAAACTCATATATAGGGAAAAACATTCCATAATTAAGAAAAGCAATCAAGCAGTTAGCTTTCCTTAGGACTGCGTGCATGCATAATAGTGATGGTAAAAATAGAAAGTCTAAAATAGAACTAGTCAGTTAACTCCCACTGAACTAGTGTGTCAAAAATATAAATTTCTCCAACACCCCCCTTGAACATCACTATGGAGTAAGAAATGAGTCCCGACTACTAGGCCATTTTAGGTAATCATGTAAAATGCAACTAATGAAAACTAAATAAAAATGAGGAAAGACGGAAAACCACGTGGGAAAAAAATCCCCCCTCAAAAGATAATGCATAAAAAGACGAAAATGGAAATTGCTAGGCAACTGTGTTCTTCACTGCAAAACGATCCTGCAAAGTATGAAACTTTTTCTCACTAAAAGTCTTCATGAAGATGTAGAAATATTTAGGGATCTGATGAATTCCTTTGGCAACTTGTCGGGCCTTGTAGCTCTTGATCATGTGGACCCATCTACACCTGAAAATATTCCTTTCTGGTGGAAGTGGAACCAGATTCCAAGTCTAGTTTTGTAGGAGTGAGTCATACTCCTTCTGCATGGCTTATTTCGATAATGGATTTCCCACAACCCTATTGTAGTTATGTGGATCAATATATTGAACCATATAGCAATTCATGGGAATCACAGGTTCTGAAGCTGAAAGTACATGAGAAGGATCCTCATGTTGAGATCGAGTCATCCTCAAATCCAATGGATTCCCTGCAAGGTTTCCTGCTACATGAAGTGTGGTTTGTGTCTTCTTGGGCATCTTCTGAAGCTTCGACGTTGGCTTCTTATATGGCTGTACTACCTTCTTATTTCCATGTACATAACCTAAGTGTATGGAGTCATCTCTGATGTCTGAAACTGATGGAAGAACAAAAGTATATGCATGTTGCACTGGAGGTGCATGAAAAGTACTCTCCTTATCTGTAAGTAGAATAGATTAGTGATCGTTAGAAAACTTAATGAATTTATACAACCTTGACTTGTGATCCAACTCACCAATTGCAATGATGGAATTGTCATGCATGTCAATTACTGAAACTAAATCTGATGTAAATTCAACCCTTTAACCTTTCTGAGTGATCTGATAAACTGAGAGAAGGTTCATAGAAAGCTTTGGAACATGTAGAAAATTCTCAAAACTACCATTGTGGAGTTCCACTGTCCCTTCTCTTGCTAGTGCTATTGGAGTATGACCCCCCATGAGAATAGGGGGTCTTGAGCATGGAATCAAAGAAGGGAAAACTTCCTCTTTCACTGCCATATGATGGGATGCACCAGAATATATAATCCATGAATCAAATGAGTAATTAATTGAAACCAGAGCATGATGATTACCTTTAGTAGGAGCATGATCTTCTTTATTTTTCTTCTTGACTCCCTCTGGAATGAATTTTCAAAGGTTGTTCTTTTGAAGTGCATGTTCCATAAGATCGATATGTTTATTCATGCACATGGATTCTTCATGATTCGATTTATTGCAGTAAGTTCACTGCTTTCCCTTCTTCTTCTTCTTGAATCTGAAGAGTCTTTAGAACCTGAAGAATCATCAAATGTTTTGGAATATCCCTCCTTCCCGTTCTACTTGGATGACCCTTTTCCATCATGCATGGTGAGTGCATGTGCTTTGGGATCTTTCATGAGGCCCATCTGTATGAGTTTTGTCTACTCTTGTGTAAGAGATTCAATGAGCTGAGCCAACATAGGCATTTTCCAATTTGTTCCAAAAAGACATCTACCAGAATCGAAATTGGAGACATATACAACGTATTCTAGTCCTAGCTTGGCCAGGATTGTTAGAATAAGTTGTTTCTATTATGTATACTTGTCAATACCACATTCACCCAAGATCAAAATAAAATATTTAAATTTAGTAAAGAAATCTTGTATATTATCAAAAAATTTAGGGTCTAAGCTATTCAACTCTACCTCAATCATATGACCTCGCATCTCATATTTCTTTCCAAAGATTCCTTCCAGGGTGGTCCAGATATCATTTGGAGTCTTGCATGCAGTAACATGAATCCATAAATCAGGGGATATTAAATCAAGAATTAGTCATGTGGCCTCATCCTTACAATTCGCCCATCTGATCTTCTTAATCGTTGATGTAGGTTTTGTTTCTATCGCCATCATCAAATTATATAGTTCTTTCCTTCTGAGTTGGAATTATGCCTTGGGCTTCTAATCAAAATAATTGTATGGTGTGAGGATTTCCACCAAGTTTGACTGTATAATAGTTTCCATATCCATCTCTCCCACTGTTTCTAATAACCCCTAAAAATTTACTCTCAATCTGCAATGGAAAAATTAAGAAATCACAACAGAAATGGCACTTTAAGTGAAAATTTGTATCTGTTTCAAGAGATGATATTGCGTCTTACTTTCTAAGAAAACAGTGAGGAATATCGCCAAATGGTTGAAAACCCACTTCCAAAATGGGTCGATTTACTTTCCAATCGAGTCATTTCCTCAAAATATTAATATTTTGGGAGCAATCAGTGCTGAAAGGTACGACCACAGATTCGTATTAGTTTCAGGAGGCTATCTTGTGGCTTAATTTCTAAGAAAACGGTGAATAATCTCTCCAAATGGTTGAAAAACCACTTCCAAAATGGGTCGATTTACTTTCTTCGCAAGTTATTTCCTCAAAAAAGTAATATTTTTGGAGGAGTAACGGATGAAAGGTATAGCCACGGATTTAGATCATTGAAACACCGATTTTCCTTATTCTTTGGCTTGTTTGGCTTGCTCCAAGTAGCATAGCTCTGATACCATGTCAGTGTTTCATGGAAACTTGTGCGGGAGATCTAGATAAAGCAAGTACAAACAAAGCTTATCAAGAAAGAAAAAGAGATTCAATATGGAAGAATGAGAAAATGTATTCACACTACTCCAATGAGGTGATGATTGATACATAGATCATGATCAATATGATACAATGAATGAGTGGAATACACTCATATATAGGGGAAAAAATTCCATAATTAAGAAAATAAATCAAGCAGTTAGCTTTCCTTAGGAATGCATGCATGCATAGTAGTGATGGTAAAAATATAAAGTCTAAAATAGAACTAGCCAGTTAACTCCCACTGAACTAGTGTGTCGAAAATATAAATTTCTCCAATAGAAAGGAGCTTATGATTTGGTGGATTATGATGGAATTATTTTGGGTGAACCTAGAAATGGGTTTTACTTGAAGAAGTACTATGCTTAAAATATTTTTTGCATAAGTTATTTGTAGTTTAGTGTATCATACTTTAGTGTGTGTTTTTTTTCTTTTCTTGTTCTTCCTTTAAGCTTCTTACCTTGCCTTGTGCTTGGTTTCCATATGTTGGCATCCTTGCTACCCTATGTCGACTTTGCTGATGGTGCTAGTTGCATTACTCAAAACCTAGTTTTAGCTGCATGGGAAATCTATGCACCTACGGATGAGTTGATCAGTCTACACGGTCTTTTTCTTGCTCGTGAAACTAATAATATCGCGAAATAGAGTTCAGTTATCGAGTTATTAACTGACACCATTTCATTTGGAATCCATTATCTTATTGTACATATTTATTTGCAACTATTAGTGTTGCAATTGAGTAACGTTTGTTCCATCTGAAGTCCTACAATGTTACATGTATACTTAAGAATTCACCTCTTGAAAAGACATTTTGATTACATTGAATATCAACATATTCCTAGATGTCTAAACACATTAGCATAGGCATTGTCTAATTATTTTTTAGATATTGATTTGCACCATTTATAAATCCAAACACACATTTAAAAATACAATTAAGTCGGTAGGAAATTTATATTATAACGTCAACAGTTACAAAAACATGTTTGTCTTGAGACCAAAATGTCAAAATGGTGAAGCTCATGGCTTCATATACATAAGGATCAAGGATGATTCTCTCTATAACAAATGAATTCATGTGCCACTCGACGGAGCAGTTGACCAATGGATGTTAATACGCCAACTATATGGTGTTGGTAGCACCGAGGTAACTCATCCACATTGATTTCATGGATGTTCATGATCAATTCCTCAAGGTTTTGTTCGATCTCCTTGAGATCCTAAGTATCCACCCCTTGACCGACCACTGCACCTATCTCTCCACATCTCTAGATAGGAGATGATTCTGGGGGCCGAAAAGGCTCCACATGTGCATTGTTGAGAGAACTTGTTTAGTCTCGAATAATTAACAAAAGTATTTTATAATTAAAATACCAAAAAAAAAAGATAATGAAAAAATCCTTCTTACCTATCTCTCCCCAATGAGAACTCGTAGGCAATGGCAAGTCAGGGTCTACACGGAAGTCAGTCTCGACATATGCATAATCCTCAACCATAACAAGGTGATCCCTCATCCAATGGAAAAAATCTTGGTGATATGTAACGATTGGAACGCCTCCATGACGAGCCATCAAATCTAACCATATTTTCATTATAGGATCTTGTAGAGTAGGTATTCCCCTTTCCACATGTTGTAGGCATAAAATAGGGACCCTCTCTAGGAAGAAGGATACCAAAATAGATCCATACCTGAATTGTTTCAATCGACCATTCCTACAATTTTTCAATTGTTTCTTCATGTCGTTCATAATATCGTCTCACCAATTGAAAACTTGGGTCTTGATACACTCAATAGTATACTAAAAATGGATTTGTAAATCCATGTGAAGAGCCGCACTCCCTATCATTCAAGTGATAGTATAGATTATAGTTCTCAAAGTCAAATCTAGAACATCCTTTATGGAAAATTTTCCACTATGCTTCTCTGTAACAGGTATGTAGTGATGAACTACATAATAATCCATGGGTTATCCACCACCTTTGATTCCCTCAATGAAATAACCCAATGAAGAAGTAAATTCCATCAATATCTAAGGTGAGTGAATGAAAACCCACATGAAAATATTGTTCATTGACATGCCACATGTGGACTAAGTAATCCAATAGCCTCAATTGGGCTCTCATGCCATGAACTTTGAAAACTTTGATCAAGCCAGACTCCCGAAGTGTCATGATAGTGCCCGGATCATTCCCAGTAAAGTAATCTTATTCCCCATTCTTATGTTCCCTCTAATTGAGCATAATGACTGATGAAAACCTTCCAAGCAACATTAAAAGATGATTAGGTTCATCAAAATTTCAAATTTGGAATTTTTCCTATCTCTATCTCTCTTTTTAAATTTTGAGTTGCAGTCATCGCAGGGGCTCTCTTCTCCATTGTTTGGCATCATATCACCCTAGTTGTGGAACCCCTACAATGATTTGGGATCATTGTAGTTCATGATAGGGTGGGTCTGCGACGATCTCAAAGTGAAATAATTGTTGTAGGAAAATTCCCCTATGGACAGGTGAATATCCTCTTGTATCTTAGACCCCTATGACCAAGACAGAAAAATGCTAACATTGAACACTAAAATTCCTTTAAACGTAGATAAAATAGTCAATGGAAAAGAGGAAGAAATCATGGGTACCTTTTTCTGAAGTTTGTCCTTGCTCGGTCTAGTTTGAACTTGATCTTCAAGTCCTTTAATGAGTTCTTCAATTAAATAGACAACAAACACAATACATACTTCCTATTCTACCAAGATTAGTTTAAACTACATTTATCAAAAAGAGACAAGCCCATGCAAATGTACACAAAATTGAAGGAAATAGGCAAAGCATATATATTAATGAGAACATAACGAGGTGCTTACAAATTGTACATGCAGATGCAACAACCTCACCAAGTCCTCCTTGTCCAACCCCTTGCTCAAAATATCCATGATCAAAATAAAAATACTTCTCAGTGATTATTCTCTCCCTTTCACCATGAGGATGCCTCCTTATATAGGATTTGAGAGGCTCAACCACCTTATTTATTCTTGGGATAAGCTGAGGATATGACTCCATCAATTGTGGGATTTCCCTTAGATCCAACCTTTAACTTGGATTTGAGCCAAAGTGACTTGGATGCTTCTTAGTTGTCCTTAGAGATAAGGGGGATTCATCGCCAAAAATATCTCAACAAATCAACACTCCCTCAAAGTTGACCACAAAGTGTTGTAGTGCTCCCTGCTAAGAGGACAAGGAGCACTAGCACTCCCTGCAAGTGGGAAGGGGAGGATTGATCTCAAAAATACTTTTAGGAAGATTATTCCTCAAGGTAAAATCTTGTAAATTTTTCCAAATGATATATTTTCCTCTTATAACAAGTCTTAGAGAATGTCCCAAGTGTTCTTATGATGTCGTCCGCAATGCGACACATGCAAGATGAAAATATGACTTTTGTGACACTTTTGCGACAATGACAATGAGTCATTATCGAAGTGAGGAATTTTGACATGTAATAGATTTCCCCCCAAAGTGCGAGGTCAGAAGAAGGAAACTGATGACTCAAGTGCTTTGTAGACTTTCAAAGCAAGGGTATCGAGTCAGACAAACTAGTAGAAGATACAAACAACCATCAAACAAATGTTATGATATGTTTCAAACCCAAGGAAGGCATACCTATGCTTCAATGATAAAGTAATTTAAGGTATGGTCACCACCAAATACATTGTGGATCCATGATAATATTGACTTAAGGGTATAGCCACCGAGGATACAATGTGGATCTATAATGCCATGACATGAACTGATTGTAGCCATGAGAAATATACAGTGGATCTACGATATGACAAAACATAGCCATATACCAATACAAAGTGGATCTATGTGACAATATATATATATATCAATATGCTCAAATGATTTCCTTTCGTAGCCTGGGTAAAATAGATGATTGAGTGAACACTCAACCCAGGGTCTTCTTCCCAATCTCGATGTGGTACAAATCTAGTCATGTGAATAGATTTTTTGATGTAGAACATGGTAGAAACCACTTGATTATCGGTCATTGAGGTAAACCGTTAACAAGTGTGATGGAAATCACCAGTGATGTCAATGACTCCCAAGGTAACATAGTACAATCCAATGAATGTGAATAGATTAGTTGAAGTTGGACATTCATGGAGTCATCCGATCAGAGGTCAATGATGTAAACCCACTTTCGGAAGCGAGGAGGCCTTTCATTGAGGTATGCAGGTCCCAAGTTACTAACTAGTTTCTAAGTCTAATGCTTGGATGATGTGTTGAAGTCGACAGGAAAAGACTCATCAAAGGAGGGCCTTGATGTATCCCTCATCAATGACACGAAAGTGACATAGAGACGTAATATCGTGAATCAAATGAGTATGGAATGACATGGGTATTGAAACAGGAAATTTGTGATGGTTGACTCTTAAGGCGGATACTTCCATTGAACACTAAGGCAAAAACATTAGAAACGTAACATAGACCAAAAAATATTGCAGTGCATACTGTGACTTTCTTCGGTTGACCCAAAGGAGTAAGGAAAATCAGGGGATTGGTTCAGTGTAGAGGTTCAGTGGATTAAAATGTATGTAAAGACAATGTGTCATGTTCAACGACGACTACAAGAATGACTTGTGATGATTCTAAAAAATGGATTGGCTTGCTTCCTTCAATGTTTTGCCCCATCCAGATAGATGAGTACCTCTTTTTATTTTTATGAGATCGAGGAGGATAACACATGCTCGATATAACTCACCTTCAGTAAGTTCCTCTTCCTTTGTTTAACTAACTAGAAGAAGTAAGGGCTTGGTCCCATATGGGCCCTTCAATGTGTAATTTTTAACGAGTCCAGAGAAGGAAACCTTGGTAGTTTTTCATGTTTAGAGAGTCTGAAAATAACTTAAAGATGACTTCAGGGTTGTCCTTTTTTGTAATATTAGTTTTTGAAGTCCGAAAAAGAGATAAAATGGTACTCAGGAGACTCCCTTTCAAAACCTTTTAAACGAGTGTGAAAGGAAGCAAGATCACTCGACAATATTTTCATGTTTAGAAAGTCTGAAAAGAGCTTATCCAGGGAATTAGTGACATCTCTGAAAAAAAATTTAAAACCCAAAAGAAACCATAGATTAGCAAAAATGAACCCTGTAATAGTGAAATAAGGCTAAAAATGTTATTTACCATTTCATTTTTACTAATCTCTTCTAGCATTGGTATTTTCAACTTCAGAGGGCGATTTTCAAGCTGTTGGCACCGGAGCTACGGTTGACCATTTTCACATCTATCTGGATCATGTTGGTCATTAACCCATTCTAATCATTTTTCACAATTTAGAAATGCATTTTAGGTAGTTTTTGGTCTTGTCATGGGATCCCTAGGAATCCCTAGGCATCGAACTAGATCAACGCTCCTAAAAGGGGTGAGGGGAGCGTCGAACGTGTTTTCAGAGCCATGTTGTGTGTGCCATGGGAGAGATAGCGCCATGTGGATGAGTTTAGGGGGGCACCAATGCAGGATTGAAAAATATGTTGCTATTTATGCTAAAAGTACCCAAATGTTTGTTGTGAGAAGATGATTAATGTGTTTTAAATGTATTTTATTGTAGTTTACACTGATAAAAACCATGATCAAATGGAAATAGAACAACCATGAGCTCGATGATATAGCTGTGTTGAAAAACCCCTAGACAAGGGCATTTTTGAGGAATTGTGGCCTCCTCAAGTATTTTAAATTGCAAAATATGAAAAAGGAAGTCTTACTTCTTGAGTATCTAATTGGAATGTGGGATGACGTCGGACAAGAATTCCAAATTGTCCCACAAATGCTCAAAATTGAGCTAGATGATTTATACTTTCTGACTAACTTCTCAAGAAGAGGGGCTCCTATCACTTTGTTCGGAAAACAGGAAACTCCTCAACCTATCGAGGTGTACGTGGTTGATCATTTTGTTCTTGGGTCACAATTGGTCGGAGGACGAATAGTGATCAAAGAGGTCAAATATTTGACACTACAGTCTATATTTTTTTCCATAACCAACCTGGAAGGTAGCACAAGTGCTCATTTGGCCTCAAAATCCGAAATGGATTATGCTCTACAATGCGTGTAGTCGAGGTTATTCAACTGTAGTGTAGGTTTCCTTCGTATTGTGAAGGATCAAATTACGAAGTGTAGGGCTGGGAAACATAAACAATTTGATTATGGTTCCTTTTTGGTTTCGTTATTTCTGGAGAGAATACCTCAAATGAAGCTGTAGATTGCACTGATGGCATGACCGGTGGTTGAACCACGAATGGAAAGGTGGACGATTTTGTCTCCAATATTGGGAACTTGCTCAGAATTCAAGTTCACAGTTGATATCTTCACTTGGTAGAGAAGATAGTTGATCATCATCAATGACTTCCCATATGCTGGAGTGGATTTTCGGCGTATCCTGGACTTAGTACTTCTAGAGGGTATTGAATGGGATGTGTCTCGTATGAAACCAAAACCTTTTCATGTATTTTTTTTTTTCAATTTTTATTATTTTTTATGTGTACAAAGAGGTATTTTGACAGATATATTGTTTCATCATGAAGATAGAGGTGCATCACGTCTGATCGAGATACCATCAATAGGGTGTCATGGAGACATGAAAATAATCGTAGAGCATGAGGTGGCGGTGGGAGGTATATGAGAGGTTGAGAGGAACCTCCAAGGTCTTATGATGGGTGTCTCACCTATCAGGAGGCGAGATGTACCTCTTCATTTGTAGAGGCATACAGTGGGGGTTCCGAAGAGTTTGAACCACTTGCTTCAATGAGTGGCCCATGCAGTGGTGTGATTCTTGGAGCACAGCGTGGTGCAGGAGGACTAGGATCCTCTATATTTTTTTGTAATCATTTCATGATGAGATCATGGGAATGAGGGCCCCGATTTTTCCCTTCTACATATTTTTGATGTAAAAAAACTTTTGTTATCATGAAGTTTATATATATATATATGTGTGTGTGTGTGTGTGTGTGTGTGTGT
>SNQJ01S0009872.1:129008-142345 GCA_010110895.2 Picea sitchensis | reverse complement strand
TTCATTATTTTAATATAATACAATGATACGTTTCTTTCCCATAAAAATTGCTTTGTTTTCTTGTATGATTCCTTGACCACATGCATACGTTCTCGTTGAGTATACTATATTGCTTTCACTTTGGTTGGCTTGTGTTCCCTTGCAGATCCAATATCATTGGAGCATTGGAGTGGAGCTAGGACGACATTGAAAAGAGGAAGTGATATTTAAATGGTATGTTGCCCATCTCTTATTAGATAGTAAACTAAATGATTAGATCTTAGGGAAAGCGTCATATTATGTTTTGTTTTGTTCTAGATCTAGGTGGATCTAGGGAGATCTGTTTATGTCTTCATTTACCGATAAGTCCCATAACACCTACACATTCTCCCTCTTAGACTTTTGTGTACTATCAAAATTGATTTGCAGCCTTAGAAAAAGCCTCCACTTGACTCCATAATCCCTAGAAGGCACTAGTTCTAGTCTCTCTCTTATTGAAGGATTGATCAAACAAGCACTCAAACCTTCTTCCTTGAAGATTTTGCTAACTTTTAATAACCCTAAACTGGACTAATTCCTTAGATAACTTGTTGTTGTTGCAAATCATTTCTACAACCATACTAACTCATGCTAATTTGTTGAATTCTCCTACATAGCTTACCCATAAATTGCTTGTGACAATTGCCCATCAATCTATTAGATAAATGCTAAGTTTACATGTTGTTTCCTTGCAATTTTGAGCACTAGAATTTGTTGTTGTTACAAAAGATTGCTACAACCATCTTACTACAACAAATTCTCTGCAAAAGTGACATTAAATGCTAGCTAGACATTGTTGAATTTGCTTGTGACAATTTATTATCATTCTGCATAGTTAAAGCTACTTTTTTTTGTCCTTTTCAAGCAATTTCAAGGCATAATGCTTGTGGCTGTTGAAAAATACTCATTGTTGTTGTAAATTGATACATTGGTAAAACTTTATATCAGATAGCCTATTTTTGAAGGTTTATGGTCTTAAGAAGCACTAACATCATATTTTTGTACTTGAAAGTTGTCGTATTTTCTTTGTTGTCTTGTTCTGGGTAGGTACACTTCATTTTCACCATTGCTTCATCCCTTAAAGATCTGAAGAACCTTTGACTTGAGTGACCAGTGAGAGGGGGATTTTCTTGCATCCTTGCCTTAGTCTTATCATCCCTTTAGGTCACTAGGACATCTCCCCTGGGGTAACTTTGATATACTCCTAACCAGAAAGGGGTTTCCTATTAAGGTGGCAGTGATAGGTCACCTCCTATTACACCAATATTGCATTCATTTGCCTTGGGATTTGGGCAAGTATAGATTGTGCGATAACAGGTGGTACCATAGAGGCCATAATGTTTTATACTTCCTACCCAAGGTGACAACACAGGGAAGGTGGTGTTGTACCTAGGATCGACGTTGGCTAGACTCACTCAGACTCCTTGGAGGATTTCCCACTTCTCGGTGAGGTAACTTGCACCAGGGTGTTAGTTCGTTAAGCAGGTTGTCAACGTAACTTTCCCACCGTCAAAATTCATCCCCTACGTGCATCGATCCTGCAATTTTGGATTCCATCACCAACTAACACTTGTTTGTGAGAAGGTTTGGTTGCATGCTTGACTCCTAGATTAATTAGCGTGTGATGTTTTTTCTCCTTAGTTGGTCTTAGGATTGAGTCGGTGCCTAATGGCTTCAATTCCAGAGTAATTCCTCATTTGATCAATACAAAATATGGATACCATTAAAATAAAAGGGAATAAACTTTGTTGACTCCTCTTTCAAACACTAAAATTACATCAATTGGGCCATGTTTAAAATCCTGCGAACATCGACTTTTGAAATGTTTATTACTTTGCCTATCCATTTCTCCTTTTCACTTTTCCACAGCTTCATTTTACCCCAGGTTTTATACCTCTTCCTTTATGCAACCCATCCTAGCTCATCTATCTATAAATTTTTAATGACCTCCATTCTAGTTTTGGGCTCAATTTTCTATGACAAACGGTGCTATTGTTTTGCCTCTTTCTCTCATCATTGCAATTCCCATCTCTTTGTTATCACTACCACTTTTATTGGTTCTTACTATATTAATGGACTTTTGATCTCTATCTCGATCATTTGGGGCTTCTTGGGGACATAGTGATTTTTTGGAAACTTTTGTGGATTTCTTCTTAACTAGATGTGTTTTATTGATTTGTGCCTCATTTATTGCTTGAATGACTACTTTATTTAATATTTATACTTCCTTTAATGCCTTATCCTTGTCACATATCTTCTTACCTTTCATCAACTTACATCTCGTTAATCTTCTACTGGTCAAACTAACATTTATTGGTTTAGGTGACACTAACTCACTTTCCATTGCCCTTCCACTGGTCAAACCGATTTTTGTCAACTCTTCCTATGTTAACATTTTTCTCGTTGATCCCACCTTTGTTGGTCCTACTTTCATTGATCTTAATTCTGATAATTTGGGTGCAAAAAGCTTCAACAATTCTCTTAAGGTTGATTGATTCTACATTCAACCTCTTTTAAACTTTCCATCTCCAATTAAATCTCTTGCATCTTATTTAACCTCTTATCTCCTCGTTAAATTATATGTGGTCAATTTTTTGTCAATTGGTCATGTAAACTTTTTTTGGGTTGCCTCCTCTATTAAATTTCCATCTCGTCGTTCAATTTTTTCTCTATCAAGTTCCTAGTACTGGCAAGAACTTGATAGCTTGTTGGGCCATGTTTAAAATCTTGCGAACGTTGACTTTTGAAATGTTTATTACTTTTCATATCCATTTTGGTATCACTCCAAGAAACCCTTTGTGGTTGTAGACCAAAGGTGCTTGGTAACTTCAAGAATAAATGGATCAATGGGATAACTCAATGTAAATATGGTATTCAGACATTCAAGATGGTAATCAAATGAACCAGTGCTCTCAAAGATTGATGATCAGTAGATAACTTTAAGTGGGAAAAGAACAGATTGCTTATAAACCAGTACCATGTAGGGTCTAATAAACAATGAAGAAAGTGTTTACTAAGCTATGGGCCAAACAATGAGATAACAGTCATTCAAGGCATGACAACTTAAGTAAAAGTATAGAAAGAAGGTGGAAAACTGATATCAAAAGAGAAAGAAACCTGTGATTTAGTATTAGCATCAATGGGCCTATTACATATGACATTCATGTATCCAAAAACTGACCCCTTAGTTCATCTTAATCAATAGACTTTATAGTCTTTACATCAAGGATCAGATCCTATAGAAGAGGATCGAATAATACCAAAAATAGCTTAGAATTAAACTAATCAACAAAATAATAGGATAGATCCTATATAAAGGGAAATCGAACCATATCTTAGTTCTAATTCTTCGACAACTGCTCTGTTTGAAGGATACCTAGAAATCTGGAGTTGATTGCTTCAAAATTTGGATGTAATCTTCTCATCGACCAACTGCCATGTAGAATTTGACAACTAAACCATCATCTTTCACCTTGTCATTTTCATTGGAGAACTGGAGAACTCTGTCATTTGCACACTTGTTGCCTGTAATTCTGGAAAGTTGGGATACTCTGCCTCCTGTCAATATCATCTTGGTTATTGCCGTGAAGATGGGCATGCTCTGCAAATTACAATATTAGAAACAACAGGACTCAACAAGTAGCGCAACCCAATAAAAGAAACGTGTATCATCTTGGCCTGATTTAGAAATTCCATTTCAAGGAGAACTTTGAAATTGTCTAGGGAAACCGCCATAAGATTTACCATACTGCTTCATGAACCAATAGTAATGGGCATTTTGTACATCATCCCTGATCCTCACTCCACGTTTACACACTCGAGTAACAAAGAGTTGTATCCCTGCAAAATATTCAGAAATATGCGTCGATAGGTAAATCATGATCGGAGTGACCAAATACGGGGATGATCTGTGGGTTTGTGACATCTGATTTAATATTCATTGATTTGTGATGATGTACATATCAAATGTACAAACTAACTGAAACACTTTCCCATAAAATTTCCATCCACCCTTATTAACAACAATCCTAGAAGAAGATAAGAGTTGCTCGAACTTGTCCACTCGACTCATATTCATGATGCCTCTTAACATTGTTTGTTGCGCAGAAGGCTCCCTGATTACAGTGGCAAACAACTTCATGAAGCTCCTGTTTTCTTCGTCAATCGCCCTCAAGATCTGTATAGGAATAGGATTCCATGGAAACACAATCACAACATATGTTCTTGCAGTCATTCCAGATCTGTGCAAAGTCCTAAGAAACCATCTCACTTGATCTTCGGTGTTTGCATCTTTCATATTAACAAAGTCTCATGGGTATTGCTCACACGGGAAACGATAGTATGATTTGCAACCTCTTATACATTGTTGAGGGAAAGATCAGATAAGCAATTCCCTGAAGCACTAATGAATGCAGCAACAGATTCATCACTGAATGAACATTTCTTGAATGATAAGGTTTGAAGTAATCTGCATCCATTTGCAAGGTGGACAAGTGTTGAACACCTTTGACGCCTAATTTCATTAACAGCTTCATTAAGTTTTCTTGAAAGGTCATTCTCATATGCCTGCAACAGAAACTGGTCAGGAATGTCATCCACTGATTGCACTCTAAAAAGTTGTTGCAGAACATCATCACTCACAACCTTTCCTGCATATATGAAAGCAACTTCCCCATTTTCCAAAAGAAAGACTCCAGTACTATCTAGTTGTTGACTAGAAAGTGGGAGTGATGATGGAAACACACTATTAACCATATCCTTCAATGTCAAGTTATGAATTGCAAACATTCGAGGATAAACTAATGGAACAACCAAGGAGACAGAAATAGATTCCACTCGAGTTATCCAATAGGAGCGATCATCAATGTGCACATCAGGACGTAGCCCAAAACTTTATGCAGAAAATAGAATGTGATCAGAAGATGCCAGTTGGTCAATGTCGTGGCAAAGTGAAATCTGAAACTGGTGATGAGCACCTTGCTGCATATGATCATCGAAATAGAGGAAACAACAGAGAGACTTAAAACTGTCACTTTCACCAGCTCACAACCTGTGAGAAATGCTCCTTAGCTGTTGAAAGTCACCACTTTCACCAGCGCACACCCCGTGAGAAACGCTCTTTGGATTTTTGAAAATCCCCGCTTTCACCAGCTAACAACCTGTGAGAAATGTTCCTTAGCTGTTGAAAGTCGCCACTTTCACCAACTAACCATCATCTTTTAAGCACACGTTAGCTGTTGAAAACATTTTATGAAAATTTTAAAGAGAATACCTTTATGGGTCATCTTATTTCTAAGAAAAAAATCAAAACCTAAGTCTTGCAGCTAGAAAAACTCAAAACCAATTTGAGAAAACTACCAATAGCCATGCTATCCACCACAAAATGCGACCATATGGATGGATTCATTTTGGGAGCTAACACATTTCTCCTTTTCACTTTTCCACGACTTGATTTTACCCCAGGTTTTATATCTCTTCCTTTATGCAACACATCCAAGTTCATTTATATATAATTTTTTAATGACCTCCATTCTAGTTTTGGGCTCAATTTTCTATGACAAACAGTGCTATTGTTTTGCCTCTTTATCTCATCATTAAAATTCTCATCTCTTCGTTATCACTACCACTTTTATTGGTTCTTACTATATTAATGGACTTCTCTCTATCTTGGTCATTTGGGGCATCTTGGGGACATAGTGATTTTTTGGAAACTTTTGTGGATTTTTTCTTAACTGGATGTGTTTAATTGATTTCTCCCTTCTTAATGATTTTTCTCTAATCTCTTCTTACCTAAAATCTCAGTTGTATGATAGAAGGTCTTCTTTATTTGTGAAACTCCATTCCCTAAATTGTTTCTTTTTCTTTATCTTCATCTGACTAGTCAACTGCCATTCTTCTTTGCTTATGTCAAAATAGTAAACTTTGAACTCTAACATTTCTAGGATGAGGATGGACTACTCACTAACAACACGTGCACATGCGACTAAAGGTACAACCAAACAAGTACATGTCAGATATTTCTTCCTCGAGTGAGGGAAGCTTAGGAAAAATAGAGGGAAATGTGACTGCATCTAGTAGATATGATACACAAACAAGGACCAGAGGTGAAAATGTCAAAAGAAAATTTCGTAGATGCATGGAATTTTTTCTTGTCGAAGGAGGATCGTGCTCTTATGACGATGAGAGCATAGAAGACATAGAGGTGCCACTCATGTATAATCATCTAGTGAAACAATGGGCACCTAAGGAACTACCTCCATTAGACACTAACTTCATTGTCAACAATAAAACATATCGCATTGCACCATCCTCTATGCATGGCCTGGGGCTATTTTCCATGGATGGAATAACTGTAAAATACAATACAGTAACTAAATTGATGGACTATGTCGGACCATGTTACAATTATAACGATTGGATGCAGCTAGTCCGGTACATGCGAAGTATGCAGAGATATGCACTCGCCTCAAATTATATACAACTAACAAACAACGATAAAAATAAGGGAGCAACTATCTATATTGATGGAAGGCCTAAAGCTTCTGGCAATATCGCAGGGTTTATAAACAACAAACGACCCGGGACAACAAACAAGCAACCGAATTTCATATATGAGGGACGCGAAGAGAATTGGGTAGTCTTGTGCACAATAAAAAAGATAGCTACCAAGGAAGAGTTATTAGTAAATTACCATTTGAATCCAATAGAAACATTGACTAATAGTGTGTGAGTACTTATGCAACACCTCGTCAAGCAACCTCTACTTATTGCATTATATTTTTTTTATCTTTAACAATGTTTTAAATATTTCACGATTCCAATTTTATAATAATATGGGAGGTTGATAGTTGAGGCTGATTTTATTTGGGTGGCAATCAATTTTTTTGTTATCGTTAACAATTTTTTAAATGTTTGGGGGTTCTAATTATATTATAATGTGGTAGGATGATCATGGAAAAGGGTCAGCTGCAAAACATGTAAATGATTATCAAATTTGACTTTCATTTTACATGAATTGTATTATTTGTTTATATAATTTTATTTGTGTGTCGATCAGTTATTCCATTTGTTTATATAATTGAAATAACATTGTTTTTGTTGAAATTATATGTAGTCAGCAAGCCATGTTGATCATGATTCAGTCGATGAGGAGGGATTGTATTTATCCCCTGATCTGATGGTATTAATAAAAAGAAAGATCATTAAAGCGAACAAAGAACTTGATAGCTTGTTAGACTATCTAGATCAAACTTCTGACGTCCTAGAAAGGATCACCCTCCTTATGTCACATATTAACACATATAAAATAATAACCATAATTTAAAKTGTTTTTTTTAATTTACTCATATGTTCAATTATGAAAGTCTGTTTTTTAACTTTTACACTATATCACGAAAAAACATTTTCTTTTTTATAAAGAGTTTTTTGGAGTCTGTTCAGCCTGGTGTTGGTAGTAGTGGCGTTGTAGGGACAACACGGAGTTCCAACGTGGTTTGTCATACAACTGCTAGAGTATTGTTTACTTCTCCATCTTCCAGATAGAATCCATGACACGCACCTCCAAGCATCTACACAGCGATCAAGCTCTAGAGTTGGTGACAGAGATGAGACTGATGATGTCGTTGACATGGTTGCATTCCCTAGAGCTAGATGTGTGACTGGCACAGGGACCCTTCCATGCACATTTTTGGTCGACGATAATGGACTTCCATTAAAATAAATAAGACTCCCAGGTAGTTTTTCATATTTTAATTGTTTCATGTTGTCCATCTCATACACAAATCATTTAGATTTTTATTTTTAAATTAATGATCACATTGTTTTGTGTGTAGGAAATGACCATTTTTATAAGCACCTAGAGAGCAAGGCCTTGTTTATTTTTGGGGCAACCTTATGCATGAGGTGGAATTACCATAATTCCAACCTCAAAAAATAACTTATGGATTATCTCGAAGGCCTCTTTGTAGTAGACAAGTTCAATAAAAAAACGATCACCTCTGCAGCATGAGACAATTTAAAATATACATGGGATGTTTACAGATAAATCTTGGAGGGCAACATTAGGTATGAGCGTCCTCCCTCGATTCTGGAGAGGGAGTGGAAGGTGATCATTGATGATGCAAAAGAAAAGATATTGAAAAAATCAAGAGAAAAATAACTAGTACCCCAAGGTAAATTACAATATTTTGATTTCAACACCTTGAATTTTCTTTAGATCTAAATAAAAGTGTGGTATATAACATACTTGAAAAATTGGATGATAGGTTGTCTGACACTTTGAAGGTAACCAAAGAAAGGATTTCCAAACATGGCCAACACAAGCTAGGCCAGGGTGACTACTCGAGGTTACAGTCACGAATCGTAAGTACCCAAACATCTTAAGAATATTATTTGTATCGCCTTACAACTTTCAGTTTATTGCAGCCAAAAACATTAAAAAAGCATGCTCTTATGCAATGCAGGGCGACGACTTTGGAACTGAAACCACGGAGGAAGACCTCCAACTTGGTTGCAAGTACGGCTATAAAGTCGTGGTTGATCGTAGGAAAAGCATGGGGCAGACCCAAAGATCCAGTTTGCAGGATAAGGTAAATAAAAATCAGTCCACATTAACCTTTCATTACTTATAAAATATGTAAATGTTTGATACCGTCCATAACTTTAATCTCTTACTTTGTTTTAATCAAGGGAGGAGCATTATCAATGAAACCATTAGTACTGGACAACAAAGCGTTGATAATGCAACGTGGATAGAAGATCATGGTGCTCCCTAGCAACCCCATCCCAGTGGGGTGCAGCCCCAAGATGTTGTTGTGACTCAGGTCCACGACAGTAAAATGGATGTATATTAAGCATATACTTAATAATTTTGTACTTCTAATTTTTATTACTTATACATTTACGGTTTTGTCCTTATAAATTTTGTAGTTTCAATGGAAGAGAATGTCGTAGTTGAGCCTCCTCGACTTGAATATGATTAGGAGAGTAGGGAAGCCATTCCAACGATGCCGATTGGTGGACCAACAGGTAAATAATTACATTGCAGAGGTTTTTTTTTAATATTAACAAACTACTTCAATGATATTTAAAAATTGGCCATACAAATTTAATATTTTTTGTTTTTGTAGGTGATGGCCCCTTACAGCAGCCTCTGTGCCGTGGGTACGAGACCAAACGTGATCGGCATGAAAGGACTGAAGCAACATCAATTGCTGAAGAGCACCCAGTAAATGAAGACATGGACATGGATGAATTACTTAAGAATTGGAAAACACAAAAGAAGACTAAAAGAAATTGATGATGTATAATAATTTTATAACACAGATAGATGTACATTATATAGATAGTATATTTGTAACATATTTTGAAGGAGAAATCTCATTTATAAAAATTCTTTTTTATGACATGCCTTCGAATGATAAACCTCATTTATAGCTTTACAATCACTTTTTATCAATTTTGAATATTTTTAATGCATGTTTTTTAGTAGAATATAGATTGGGTATTGGGGAATTGAGAGTGATGTAAGGGGGGGAAGGGTCATAGAAGCTTCCACCTTCACGTGGTTGGCCATGTTCAGTAGAGAAAAAATTATTGGAGTCATTTATTCTTGGAGCAAACCTCTCTCGATCCAACGGAGCAACAACATAGTCAATGTTGACTTCGTTGTTGCTCCTTCAGATCGAGGGAGGTTTTCTTCAAGATCAAACGACTCCGATAAATTATTCTTGAAACCAAAAGGATCTTATTCAGGCCATCACATCTGAGATGTGTGTGTGTGTCACTATTTAATCTCCTCTCATATGGATTTTACAAAAAAGAATATTAATGGTGTTTACTATTTGAAATCTTGTCGGTTTTAATTTCTATTAGGATTTATTGACATGTCTTAAAAGTATTTTTTGGTTTTTACTAAAAATAAAATATAATTATGTTTTTATTTACTACAGTATGCAGTTCGCACATTTGCAGATGCTATAGATGTTGTATCAATGCAATGCTACACATTAGAATATCAAAGATCATGTATATCTTGTCTTTTTTCTTCTTTTTATGATTTATTAAGGTTCCTTTTATTTATTTATTTTTACATTAGCATCATTTGTGGGCCACTATGGGGCCAGACATTCTATCTAATGAACCACACCCAAGCATGTAACATATACGATTCCCTTTAGTTCATCATATCATATGATTCACACAGCTAATCTAATACTTCAACTTGGTTTTGTGTGGTTGTGTATAAGTAATCCCCTGGATATCATAGTATAAGCATAACCATAATTATGCAATAGAGTATTTAAAATAAATGAAGTATAGATACCACTACCGAGTAGAAGAACATGATAACTCGATGACTGGTAAGGAATAAGAGAAGCACATGGAATTGGTGCTAGTAACTCCATTGTATCAACTTAGAGTACTAGTATATCGACTGTGATTGATTATGGAATATGTACTATTATTGTTTACATAATGTGTTTTTTATGTGCATTGGCATATGCATAGACAGTTTAGTGTGCATAGACAATTTGGCTATGCGTTTTTAATGTGCATTGGCATATGCATAGACATTTTTGTTTTGTGTTGTTTTGTTTACTACATAGAGATTGGAATGTTTGTGATTCAATTTCAATAATCATTATCAAGGGCATGTTTAGAATTCATTTAGAAAAACTACTGACACATGTCCAAATTCAAGGAGTGTCTTATAATTTTGTTGTCTTGGTGATAACATAGATGATCTTTCAATTTCGTTTGAAGAGAAAATAGTAAACGGTGGTTTAGATGTAAGCATTACTTCTAGCCATTCAATTCCATTATTTGTGATCGTTATGCATAAATAGAAACATTGAACATACGACAACATGAGTGCTTACAAATGCCTCATTTCCAAGGAGTTATAGTGAGATTTTACACATACAAGACGTTGTCTTATGCTCTAATTTGTATTGCATTTAGATAACCATAGCAGGCTACAATAATTACAGTATTTTAAGTACAAAATTTAGAATGACATGAAGAGAACATTCAGAGAAAGTCGAGATATATCCACTAGTCTAACTACATGCACACATGAATACAACCAAGATCACAAAAATCAGTGAGGTTGGAGAGTTAGAGTTTGACTTGGACTCAACAAAAACTTGGGAGAGACTTGGCAAAAATTATTGGGAATCTATGTAGAATGAATTTTTTTATTTTGGGTTATATAAAGGGGGCCTGATCCATAAATTAATTAGAGATCGACTAAGTATGATTGTAGGACCTGCACTAAAGAATTGTGTATCTTTGAAGTTTTGTCTAAGTACAAGTGTGCACATGATAATATCAATATTGATGTGTGCTAGGAGTGGTGGGTCGAGTCGTGTTGTGTTCACGCATAGACCCAACAACATGAGTGAGGTTCACTTGTTTAGATCCCCATGCAAACTGGATTTAGGCACATGCATGAGTAGGGTGCATATAATTGGGCATAGTCATGTGTACTTTAATGTTGATGCACACACTTGTATTGGTGCAGGTGCGCCAATGCAGATAGAAAACTCAACAAGAATACTACAAGCAAGATCAACCATCATAATTGGTTGTTGAGTCCTCTATCTCTTCATTTTCCTGATGTGTAAAGTTTGAAATATTATGACTAATCAAGATATGAACAAATGGGATGCAAACTTCCATGACTCTTCATATTCCCTTGGCACGAAATATCGTTTATAAACCTCCCTACGAATGAATGGTAGTTAGTATGAATGAATGGCAGTTAGTATTGGTGATGGCTTCGTGTTGTTTATGTTTTTTTTCATAAGCAATTTATGTTAATTGACTTTTGTAAATGATACTTTTCCCAAAATATTTGTGCTAGTTGTTCTTGTTTTTCTGAATAGATTCATAACTTTTTTTTCCATAATCTAGTGCTTGCGTCAAAAGAAGAAAGATATTCATATGGAATCTTTGCAAAGAATGACCATACCAACATCCACATAGCTCATTCTTGCATTAATCTTTAATAAAAATAAAATAAAATAGATATATTTTGTCGCTCTTGCGACGAAGAGGATCGTCGATAGTATGAATAGTTCGTCGCAGCTATCGATCATTCGTCACAAGAGTGATGAACACTTTGTCGCAAGAAATACCAGGGTCATTTCACTTACGACGAATAGGATCGTCAATAGAATGAAAATTTCATCGCAACTATCGATCGTTCATCTCTCTTGCGACGAACACTTCGTCGCAAGAACCACTAGAGTCGTTTCTCTTGTGACGTAGTGGTTCATCGATAGTATTGACAGTTCATCACAAGAACTACCAGGGTCGTCGCAAGTGCGACGACATATCATTATCGCCGATGATACCATATGCTTGAATAGCTCGTCGCAAGAACTAATCCAGTCGTCGCTCTTGTGACGAGGATCCTAGGTTGTCATTCTTGCGACGATCATCGTTGGTCGTCTCTCATGTGACGATCATTGTAGGTCGTCTCTCTTGTGATGAGCACCGAAAGTCATCTCGCTTGTGATGACCTCCTTGGGTCGTCGCTCTTGCGACATTATCTCAGGTTCGTCGCACTTTCCATGGGATATGATGTGATGTTTAAGAAGCCCAAGATTCACCACAATCACCAGGACATAACGTCAAAAGAGCGTCGAAATGACCATCGCAAAATGACCCAAATTTACTAGTGTTTGCTCCATAAAGAATATTAGTACGAAATTTCATCTATCGCCTTCTTCTTTCCACAGCAAAAATCATGGGCCTAATTGGCATGGTGTTGGTTTTGAACAACACAAACGTTGAATATAAAGAGTGGGTGTGTGAGTGATCTTTTAGTCTAGAAACCCTCCCATATCTTCAAGGCATGTGAACAGTCTATCCATGTCAAATCTCAGTGCATACAAAAACATTTTGAAAAAAAATCAACTTTGGCCCCATTCACAGGTTATTGTTGCCCATCATGTACTCTATCCCTTGTACAATGTCTTTTAATAACTTTTTCCTTTAAAAGTCAACTGAGAAAATTAAAACGAAACGAAGACAAGAGGGGTCGATATATAGAGTGGGTATGTGATTGATCTTTGAGTATAAATATGAATGAATGAACTTCTCTTGGTTTTGAGAATAATTTACTCNCCCTCAGATCACTCTCAATTCCCCAATACCCAATCTATAAAATAGAAAATAAACAAAAGCAACATAGTAATCATGCATAGAAACTACCAAAACAAAAATGAAATAGAACTTAAAAACATGTAATTAACCCACATAAAAAATTATTTAAAGAGAATAATTCATACAAATTAAAATATCTAGTTATG